>PVKS010002333.1:0-119923 GCA_004027875.1 Aplodontia rufa | reverse complement strand
AGCCGTTCTTTCATTAGATCGTGCGACAAACCCATATGGTAGATCTATTGGATCTCCACCATACAGGTGAGGAAACTGGGACAAGGAGAAAGCACCTTGTCACGCAATTCAGTGGAAGCAGGGGCCCTCAGGTCCTGCTTGGAAGAAGAGCAGAATGCAACCGGATCAAGGAGGTAAGGCAGTGGGAGAGCACCAGCACAGTGACCTCAGAGAGCAGCACCACTTACAGGAAACAGGGAAGGGGAAAAGAGAGATAGGGCAGGTGATCCATTCAATCCCTGTCGCGCTAAACATTACCCCACTGACCTGGGCCCTCAGCATCTAAAAGAGAGCTGAAGCTCCCTGAGTATTGCCTCCCTGCTAATTTGCATTCTACTTTGTGGTCTCTACGCTGGGACCTGTGAAAATAAGAAAAAAAAAATAATAGTACAGGTATAAATTCAGGCGGAGATGTTTATTGGGATTTGCTGCTCCCGGGCCAAATTCACCTGCGCCGCCATAATGAGGGTGGGCATGGGAAGTGAAGGCAGGCAGGGGAAATGGCATGCAGGGAAACTGGTGCTGGACCTTCCCCAGGCAGCTGGTTTTATTGGTTAAATGGGAGGAGTTGTGGGGTTGGCCTTTCAGAGATTGGCTGGTGGATCCATCAATCTATTGGAGCTTGTCTGCCAGCATCTCGATTGGCTGTTCTTTTCGCAGGCAAGCTGCCCTGTGCCCTGCCCCTTAGCCAGCCACATGGCCTCTGTCTTGACTGAAGCCCTGTCCCCAGCTATTCCCCTTAGGCCATGTGGCCTGCCTGAAGCCCTGCCCCCAGCCAGCCTAACAGTACCATGCTGGCAGGCGCCAGGTGCCAGGTGCCAGGTGGACAGAAGGCCCTGTGCATGTAGCCTGATCCTTGGCCAAGCGGCCTGTTTAGAGAGGCACCGTTGAGGGCATTGTCTTATGCTGTGGCTGATAGGACCCCCAATGGGACCTGAATCTCTGGAGAATTTCTCAAGTGGTCCCAGGGCAAAACTGAAAATGGGAAAGCGTTTCCCTTTCAAGTCAAACTACAGAACTTTGAACATTTATGCAATAAACAACCTAGGCATTTGAAGTGGGGGAAGGGATCCTTCACAGGATTATCTCCTCCTAGGCTAGGACTGTAAGGAAGCGAGGTTTCCAATCCATTCTTCTAAGCAAGCATTTCTTCCTGGCCTCACTTTCCCCATCTGTAGAGCAAAAGACTTTGAGCTTCCTCCTCTCTGTTCCTCTGTGGCTTTGTAAACCCCACACCTTGACTTCCTGCGTCCCCACATGTGATAGCTCTAGCTGAACCTATCTGAAGTTTTAGTCAGGAGGAGGGCTTCTGTGTACAGAGGGCTCCCCAGGATCAAGGCAAGAAAGTACTTCATTTTTCTTTCTTTCTTTAAAGAGACAGGGACAGTGAAAGGAGAGAGAGAGAGAGAGAGAGAGAATCAATTTTATTTCGTTTTTCATGTGGCCTTCATTGCTCCGACACCTGGTTGTGTATGTGGTGCTAGGGTTCAAACCTGCATCCTCTTGCATGCCAGGCAAGCGCCGTAACCACTGAGCCACTGCTCTAGCCCCAGTACTTCATTTTTTCTGCAACAGCTTAAGATGTATGCTATGACCCGCATCACCTGCACTCAGTTACCTGAGTTCCCACAAAGTCCCTGCAATTCTGACACAGCTTTAGCTTGGAGCCCCCTTGGATTCCTCCAGGTCTGAAAGTGCCTATTTCAGGTCTTGGTGCCAGATTTTACCTGTTTTCCAGATCCCAGAAACTGAGGAATATATCTTTTAAAAAGAATGTTAAAAACTTCTAAAAATACACCAGAAGACACACACACAAGCGTGTGCACACGCCTACACATATTGTTCAGCAAATGTGCTCCTGAGCCCTGTGCTGGGAGGATCGTGATCTTGAGGGTGCCAGAAGACAAGAACGCAGGAAGTGATGTCAGGGTCTGGTGACTCGTATGCCCCCGCGCTTCGCGCTTCGTGCACTGAGCTTTTGGCATCGGATCTGATCACGGGGAGAAGCAGGCTGAAGACAGAAAGCTCACCTCCCCCATTCACAGAGCAGCGGAGGTCACAGAGACCAGGCTGCTGACCCACCGGCCCCTCACTCGCTGGTCTGATCACGTGCAGCTCCCTGGGGACCCCATTGTCTGCACAGACAAGCTGGGGTTCATTTGGGAAACCCGTCCCTGGGAATGGAAAGGGAGATTTCAACCATGGAGTTGGACTTTTGTGTTAATACAACTGTGTTTTGTTTAGGGGTTTTGTCTTTTTTTAAATAACACTACACAGAGAACCCTAAGAAAGTCCCCAGGCTGCAGCAGGCAGAAGCATCATTTCTTTTTATTCCATCAGTCAGGGGGAAAGAAATAAAAAAGAGAAAAGAAAGGGAAGAAAGGAAAAGAAGCCCCCTAGGACCCCTCCTGTGTCCTTCCCATCAGCCACGTGGGTTTGCACAATTAAATCTCAATAGCTCCTTCCAGGGCTTTGTGGGGCTGTGGATGTCCCATGAGGACAGTGCCTGGTGCTCAGAGTGACTTTGCTTTCCACATCAAGAGACGTGGGGGTCACATTCTGCCCTGCAGCTCCTGCCCCACAGCACCTAGCTGCACTGACTCCTCAGGGCCTGAACAGCGGGGGAATCCTATGTCATGCAGGAAGGGCCCCAGGCTTCAGCTATGGAAGGCTGCTTTGTTCACCTTTTAGCTTCTTTTTTTTTTTCATCACAATTATTTGGTTGGTTGTTTTAGAGCAGAAGCAAAAAAAATATTTTATGTATTTTTAAAATTTCAGATCCATGAGTGGTCGCGTATACTGGAAAAAATCTAGGTTTTTTCCATTTAAAAATCCTGAATTTCCAATTTATCTGATAATAAAATTACGAGCATGGAACTTAATAAAACATATGTGTCTTAATCTAAAGCTATAGTATCATTTGTTAAACAGAGAATTCAGATAAGTAGAAAGAGAGTAAGGGAATTTTCTGGAATGGGAGTCCCTTCACATTTCTCCCCTCCCCTCCACTTCTGGGCATCCTCTCCCCATTTCCAGGGCAGCCTCGGGCTGTTGTTTCCTTGCTCACTTGACCTCCTCCGTAAATCAACGGCTCCATCCCTAAGGATTTCTCAAATCCCACAGCCTGCACAGAGCAGCCTTTTTTTTTTTTTTTTTAAGAGAATGAGGGAGATGGGGCTGGAGCCGTGGCTCCATGGTTACGGCGTTTGCCCGGCATGTGTGAGTACATGGGTTCAAACCCCAGCACCATGTACACAAAGATGTCTCAGAGTAACGGAAGTCACATGAAAAACTAAGTTTCTCTTTCTCTCTCACTGTCCCTCTCTCTTTATAAAGAGAGAGAGAGAGAGAGAAAGAATCAATTTTGTTTATATTTCCATTTGGCCTTTGTTTCCCTGACACTCAGTTGTGTGTGTGGCGCTGTGGTTTGAACTCAGGTCCTTGCACATGCCAGGCAAGTGTTCCAACCACTGACACTGAACCACTGCTCCAGCCCACAGAGCATCTCTTGATTCTGTCCCGGACCCTTCTGAGAGTAACTTTTGCATCACCAGAACCCATGTGGATATCTGCCTATGTCCTTTTTCTCTACTTTATGCACTAATATAAGAGCTTTCCATATTCGGTTTACCCACTGATTTGTTCTTCAAGTCGGGAACGGTGGCTGAGATGCCTGTGTTCCACATGGCACTGCCTGATATGCAGTAAGTGCCCAGACACCGCAGGGCCTTGCAGGGTACCAGACGTGAGGTTGCCTCTAGGCAGGCTGAGCCTGGCTAACTGCCACCTGCATCCACCACGATCTTGGTCATGGTGCCTGGAAGTTGCCTCTGATACTTTGTTCAACAAGCGTGCGTTGAGTCCGTGAATCTCCTCAATGTGAAGGAGCTCATTTGGTCTTAAAGTCGTGTGTGTGTGTTGCAGGAGGGAAGGCAGGCTGCGAGCAGCAGCTCTTGAACTCACATTTCAACTGGGCTGATTCTGCCTTGGGTATGCCACTTTACCATTTCCCTATCTGTAAATTGAAAGGCTTGTAACATCCACCTTGTCTTCTTTCCTGAGCAATTGTAAGGTTGGACTTGTGTCTGTGAAGGACATTTTGTGAACCTATGTGTCCCTGGGCCGGGAAGAATCCCTTCTGAAATCATTGCTGTCAATAATTAGGAATTGATATGACAATTAGCAGAATAAGAGTGATATGCAAAAATGTGTGTGTGTGTGTGTGTGTGCGTGCGCGTGTGTGTGTGTGTGTGAGAGAGAGAGAGAGAGAGAGAATACTCTGGTCTTCCTGGTGTCAGAACTGGGATGGGGCTCTGCAAAAGAAGTGGAAAAGACACTGGAGGAAAAAATAAAGGTGCAGCCTGGGTATGAAATGGTGACTGTTTCACAGGAATTGAGAGGAAGACCTTTAGGTGAGCTTGGACATGAAGCCTGAGCTGTACCAGAGAGGCTGTCATGGACACTAGCGGAGTCCATGAAGATTTTTAGCAAAGAAGTGAAGTGCCACAGCTCTTTCTGAGTGTGAGCAGGGTTCTAGTCACATTGGACTGGGAAGAGGGATGCCACAGACAGTGACCCTTGCACAGGTGACTGTAGTGGCTCAGGGTGTGGTGGACTAGGCTGTGGCCACAGCCGGGGAGGGGAGGGCAGAGTCAGAGGCACTTGTGGGAAGGCTCTCTGCAGAGGACTGCTTGGAGAGGTGAGCCATGAAGCTGGTCAGGTGCCTCCTCTGGGCCCCGGTGGTGCCTCATTAGTATGCGCTGGTAGCTGCCCAACACTTGTCGCCCTCAGGACTGGCATTGCTTGAGGCAGGCCTCAGGGTAACAGTGTATCCCCAGCTTCTGGCCCCATGGAACACGCTCATAAATATATGTGCTGAATGAGTAAGAGTAGCTCAAATTTATATAGTGGCTTTAGAAAGACACGTAGTGAAAGTTAGGGCTTCTTGTTTGGGAAGGAGGTAAATTTAGGGTAATATGGCCCCTGGGTCCATCCCCCTCCAGGAAGGGTACAGCTCCTTGAGGTCTTCCGGTTTTGCCTTGGCAAGTCCAATGAGAACATTGAGCTAGGGTGGGTTCTAATCCTACTCATCACTGATGGTCAAGACCATGTTCGTGCCGAACCCTGTGAAATGACACACTTCATCTCATTTCTTTCTTTTTTTTTTTTAATCATTATTTAGCTTTTCATGTGACTTTCATTCCTCAAACACTTTGTTGTGTATGTGGTGCTGGGGTTTGAACTCACATCCTTGTGCTTGCTAGGCAAGCGCTGTAACTGCTGAGCCACCACTCCAGCCCCACATCATCTCATTTCAATCCCCTTCATCTTATGGGGATCCTTCGAGTAATAGGTTATAATCTCGTTTTTCAGAGGTAGCAACTGAAGCTCAAAAAAGTCCAGTAACTTTCCCAGGGTCATGTAAGACATCATGGACCCAAGTCATACTGAGCTCCTTGAGGGTGTAGTGTGCTGTGCTCACTCCTCTGTTCCCCAAACCTTGCCACACTTGGCAACTTTGAATGTTTGTTGAAGGCAGGGAGGCTTCCGACTGACCATGTGTTTGGGAAACCCAGGAGTAAGTGAGCCCCCTTCCTTCTAGAATTCCTGGAATCCCTGCCTGTAGATGGTGTTTGCAGGCATCCATTTGAAGAGATGTGTACTTCAGAGCTCAACCTATTTCTCATGAAGTCTTATTTGTGACCCAGATCTGACACTTAAAACCAGCCTGGTCACCTGCCACCAGGCACAGGAGCAAACCTTCCACAAAGAGCTGAACAAGCTCCTTTCACGGTGAGTGCATCTGCTCACTACCCAGCCGCTGCCCCCAGCCTCTCAGTTCTACCTCTCCTGTCTCCAGCCCTTTGTCAAGGGCTCAGAGGAAAGGACAGGTGAACTCAGCGGGGAGCATCTTTGTTGCCAGAATGAGTTCGTGGTGCTGCTAAAGTTTCAGTTGCTGTGGTCACACAGAGCAGGCCTTGTGCTTTCATGAAAGTTCTAGTCCTAGCTTTGTTACAGGGACATGGAGACTTCAGTGGAGTCTTTGTGATCAAAGAAACCTCCTGGACAATAGGCCCACCCTCCTGTAAAGTGCTAGTGTCACCCTAGAGGGAGAGTTGGGGCTCACAAACTGCCTGGCTACCCAAAATTTGTGGATGTGGAAAGTTCCATGAGGGCCCAGGAGAAAGGTAGGGCTTGGGCCTCTGCTGTGCCAGGCTTCTCTTAGGACAAGTCTCAGTCCTGAGAGGCCACTGCATCTAGCCCTGGCCTGGTGGGCACCCACTTGGGGATAAGACAGGACTACACCCAGCTGAACTGTCTCGCTTGGAAGCTGGCTTTGTCTGGTTCAGTTAGTGACCACTCTTTTCTAGAGTGCCAAGACTTTTATGATCAAACACAGAAAGCTCAATGGGAGAAAGTTAGGGTGGAGCTTGAGTGAAACTTTGCCGAGCAATTACCTAGTGCCAGGTGTTATAGGAAGCATTCAACTGTAATCAATGTTAGTTAAACACTTTGCTTGGATGATGATGATGATGATGATGGTACCAGGGATTGAACCCAGGGGTGCTTAATCACTGAGTCACATCCCCAGGCCTTTTTATATTTTTATTTTGAGACAGGGCCTCACTAAGTTGCTGAGGCTGGCTTTGAACTTGCCATGATCCTCCTGTCTCAGCCTCCAGAGTCGCTGGCTTTATAGGTGTGCACCTCCATGCCCAGCTTACCTGTATTATTTCATTCTATGTTCATAATAGTCGTATAAGGAATGTAGAAATATTGTCAACCTCAATTAAAGACAATATTGAGATTCAGAGAGAGTTAGTAACTTGGCTAAGGTCATACAGTCTTTAAGTGGTGAAGTGATATTTAAATATAGGATTCGAATCCATGTCTGTGCAACACAGAATCCATCTTTTTTTCCCTTCATTTAAGTACAACTGACATACAACATACTACACATATTGAAAGTGTTGATAAACATATCCATCAGTCCAAAAGTTCCCTTGTGGTCTTTTGTAATACCTTCCTTCTGCATCCAGGCAACTACAGATCTGCTATCTGTATATATCAATCTGTAATTCCTAAATGTATGGTTCCCAGAATCATACAGTAAGTAGCTTTTATTTATTTTCAAAATCCTGCTCCTTTCACTCAGGGGACTCAATCCAAGATTCCCCCACGCTGCTGCTCACAGCAGTAGTGCATTTCTTTTGAATGATGAGTGGTGTCTGTTGCATTGATATAAGCCACAGTTTGCTTATCCCCTTTCCTGTTGGTGGACACCTGGGTTATTTCCAGTTTGGAGTTGCTACAATTAAAGCTACTAAGAACATTTGTGTACAAATCTTTGTGTAGACACATGCTTTTCTCCCTGGCGGGAAACACCTAGGACTGGCATGGCTGCCTTGTATAAGAATTGCGTATTTAACATTTTAAGACACTGTCAACTGCTTTCCAAAATGAGTATGTCATTTTACATTTCCACCATCACTGTATGAAGCATCCGGTTGCTCCAGAATCTTGTCAACACTTGCTGTTGTCATAGTAGCCAATCTAACAAGTGTCTAGAGCAGCCCCTCATCTGTCCGGGTGCTTTTTGCCATTTTGTATCTTTTTTTGGTGAAATGTCTACTTCAATGTATTGCCCCTGTTTTTAATTGGCGTTTGATTTTGCATGGTTGAATTTTGAGAGCTCTTTGTATGTTTTGAATATATAAAGCCCTTAACCTGACGTATGATTTGCAAATGTTTTTTTTCCCAGTCTGTGGCTTGCTTATTAATTCTCCTAACAGTGTCTTTTGAAGAGCAGAAGTTCTTAATTTTGCTGACATCCATTTTATCAATTTGTTCTTATGCTTCTTAGTTGACATATCTAGGAAATGTTAGCCTAACATAAGGTTGCAAAGATTTTTTTCCTGTTTTTGTCTATAACTTTTGTAGCTATAGCTTTTACGTTCAAGAATGTGACCCATTTCATGTTAATTGATGTGTGGTAGTTGCCCCTTATCTGCAGAGGATACAACCAAGACTCCAGTGGATGCCTGAATCCATGGATAGTACTGAACCTATCATCTATCTATCGTCTATGTATCTATCATCTCTCTATCTATCATCTATCTATCTCTACATATCTGTGTGTATTCTTTTCTGAACATTCTCAATTGTGATAAAATTTCATTTATAAGTTAGAGTAGAAATTAATAATAATAAAATAAAACAATTGTAACAATATACTACAATAAAACTTCTATGAATGTAGTCTCTGTTTTCCTCTCAAAATATCCTATTGTACTATATTCACCCTTCGTATAATAACATGAGATGCTATAGTGCCTACACGGAGAGATGAAGTGAGGTGAATGATAAATGTGTCCTAGTGTTAGGCTGTCACATAAGGGTTACTTGAACACAGGCACTGCAATACCATAGCAGCAGATCCGATAACCCAGCTACTGAGTGATTAACAGGTGGGTAGGATGTACCGTGCAGACATGCTAGAAAAAGAGATGATTCCTGTCCTGGAGGAAATGGAGCCGGATACCACGAGATTTCATCATGCTACTCAGAAGAGCACATACTTTAAAAATTATGAATTGTTTATCTGGAATTTTCCATTTAATATTAGCAGACCACATTTCACTGTGGGTATCTGAAAACTGCAGAAAGTGAAACTATGGATAAGAGGAGATTACTTTAATTGTCATGATGACCAAAGGTTTTTTCTTTTGTTGCATATGGATGTCTAAGTGTTTCAACACTCTGTTGAAAAACTACGTACTGAATTACCATTGCACATTTGTTGAAAATCAGATGCCCATGTATGTGTGGATGTATTTTTTTTTTCATTTGCGAATATTTTTTAAATTTTTATTCGATAAACATGGTCTTATAAGTAGGAGGGGTTCATCGTCAAACAACCAAGAACAGCAGTGTAATGACAGAACAAGCCAATATTGGTGCCAGACCATGGTTTCCCTACTTTGGGTTCCCCATGGTTCCATGTTTCACTTTACTTAAGACCCAAGTTAATTGGACTTCTTGGAAGTCAGAGGATCCCCCTCAGGTTAGATTGCCCCATATTATCTTCCTCTAGTCACCTTGAGGTCCTTCCTATTCCCTTCCCGTGTGGATGTATTTCTTTACTGCTTCATTGATCTGCTTGCCTGTCTTTATGCCAAATCACACCTTCCTGATTCCTCTAGCTTTCTAATAAGTTCCGATATCAGGTAGCGTTAATGTGTTCAGTTATTCTTCAGCAAAGATGTTTTGATTTTCCAGTTCCTTTGTATTGCCATATAAATTTTGTAATCACTTTGTCAATTTTGACTAAAAAACCAGATGGAATATTGACGAAACTCCAATCTTTAATTACATGCTATCACATTTTTTTAAGAGAGAATGAGAAAGAGAGAATCAACTTTATTTATTTTTTCATTTGACCTTTGTTTCTTCGACACCCAGTTGTATATGTGGTTCTGGGGTTCTAACTCAGGTCCTCAAGCATGCCAGGCAAGGACTCAATCACTGAGCCACTGCTCCAGCCCCTATCTTTTAAAATTTTGAGACAGGGGCCAGAGTGGTGGTTCTCCAGCTGGGGCATTTGCCTGGCATGTGTGAGGACGCAGGTTTGAACCCCAGCACCACATACATAATGAAGTGTTGGAGCAACAAAACCATGTGAAAAACTAAACAAAATTGATTCTCTTCTTTCTTTCTCTCTCTTACTATCCTTCTTGCTTTAAAATAAATAAATAATAAATAAATTTTGAGACAGGCTCCAGCCCCACATGCTGTCATTTTTAACTCTGAGCACAAATCTAAGATTTGGTCCTTATTCTGACTCTTTTTTTAGATGAAAAAAAAAAAAACACCTCACACAGGTTATAGTCTTATTAGTGACACAGTAAAAACTTAAACCAAAGTCGGATGCAACTCTTGCTATCAGACACCACATCATAGTACTTCAAGGAGCCAGGTGAGTTGTAAATCGCGTCCCCAGCTGGGATTTCCCCCTGGGATAGAGCCATCGTTTGGTGTTTACTTAATTGCAAAATATCTTTTCAAAGCTGAAAGAGCTCGGCAGCAACAGACCTACATTATAAGACATATTAAAGGAAATAAAGGTTTGGGCAAAAGGAAATGATACCAATGTTACCTGGATGTACAGAAAGGGTTGGAGAACACCAGGAACAGTAAGTATTTGGGTGTGTGCATAAGATCCTCTCTCATCATTTAAGTCTGACTACAAGATTATTTTAAAAAGATAATTGCTCAGAAAACTAAGATATCCCTCCTAGAGTCTTCTTGCATTCACCGCACCTGCTGTTTTCATGACGAAAATCCAGACGCAAAATGCCTTATTCTCTCGAAGGCTTCCTCTGAATTGTATTCGATACCTGCAAACTCAGAACCCCACCTCCGATTGTCTAAAAGCTCAGGTGTTAGCAGTACTTGTATGGGAATACTGCACTTGCTAAATTGTTTATTGAATAAATTGGTGATGACGTTTGTTAATGGGGAAAAAGATAACTGCTATTTAAAGCAAAAATAATAAGATACTGGGGACTTCATATATATATAAGTAAAATTTATAATAATAGCAGAAAAATTGAGAGGAGAAATGGAAGTCTACACCTATAAGGTTCTTATATGCAAAGTGTAGCATTATTTGAGTTAAAAGTATGCACCATAAGTCAAAGCTAACAAAAAACTTAATAGTTATAGCTAATATGACAACAAAGGAGATTAAATAGAATCATAAATTATAGTCAATTTGTTTAGAAGAAGGGGGGAAAGGGAACAAAATGTCAATCAAACAAATAGGAATAGTAAGATGACAGGTTTAAAATAGTAAGATGATAGAGTCAAACCCAGCATGTCAGGCTGGAGCGATGGCTCTGTGGTTACTGCGCTTGCCTGGCAAGCGTGAGTACGCAAGTTCAAACCCCTGCACCACGTACACAACAAAGTTCAGAGCAATGAAAGCCATGAAAACCTAAATAAAAATTCTCTCTCTCTCTCTCTCTCACTGTGCCACTCTCTTTAAAAAAAGAAAGTCAACAATCACACTAAATGCAAATGGTCTAAATTTATAAATTAAAAGGAAATATGTGAAACAAATGTAGAAGACTTTTAATAATTGGGTAGTCTGAAAAGAAAATGGGAATGTTTTCACTTTTTAAAAAATTTTTCTATAACATTGAAATTATTTTAAAAATTAAAATGAAAAATAGGGCTGGAGCGGTGGCTCGGTGGTTAAGGTGCTTGCCCGGCATGCGCGAGTACACGGGTACAAACCCCAGCAACCCACGTACACAACAAAGTGTCAGAGCAACAAAAGCCATGTGAAAACTCAATAAAGATTGATTCTGTCTCTCTCTCTCTCTCTCACTGTCCTTCTCTCTTTAAAAAAAATAAAAATATAATCTTTGTGATTTTGTTAAATAGCATAAATATTGGGTTTTTTTTTTAAAAACCTTAACATCACTATTCTTAAGGTTTTACAGGCTCTTGCTTTTCCACCTCACTGAACTCTGGTTAGGTTGTGACCCTGGGCAGAGAATGAAAAGACCTGACCTCCAGTTCCCCTTCCACAAGGCGTATGACTTGACCTCTTGGTTTTTTTCATCTGAATATGGGCATAATAAATCCTATCCCACAGGGAGATGGTGACAATTGTGCAAGGATTCCTGTTGCTGGTCAGTCAAGAGCACTTAGTGAAAGACTCACTGATCAACAGGAGCCTGCACCCAACATTTTGAATCCTACTTAGCCAGCAGGGTACAGTTGAGAGAACCTTGCCTCAGGAGTCAAGGTGGAGGCAAGACAAAATATGCCAGGGGTGGCCGTTGATTAGCTCCTGCACAATCTGCTGTCCCAGGGGATCCTTCCTATGGCTGAGAACCATTCAAGTGCTACACACACCAATGACTCTTTCAACAGCCCCAACAACGAGAGAGAGTGTCAAGCCGCAATAAACAGCCACTCCTCGTGCTGGTTCCATCGGCTCATGTGTACTGCACATTAGGGCTCAGACCCTGGTGATTCCACTGCTGACTCTGGTGGTAGACCCATGAATGGCCCCCCAACCTCTATTCTTACTCAGCCATCTACCTTCTCATCTCAAAATTCACTCCTGTCTCCATATTATAGCCCAAATGATGTTAAAAGTTTTAAAATTCATTATTTTTCAGAACAGCTTTGGGTTCACAGGAAGATGGAGAGGAAAGTCATAGACTTCTAATATACCTCCTGCATACATGCATAACCTTCCCCATTATCCATATCCCCCATTAGAGTGGTACAAATGTTATGATTTATGAACCTATACTGCTATATCATTATCTTCAAAAGCCAAGCTTACACAGGGTTCACTCTTGGTGTTAAACATCCATTAAGTTTAGGTGAGTGTGTAACGGTATGTTCCACCACTATAGCATCAGAGCGTTTTCCCTGCCCCCCAAACCCCTGTGCTCTGCCTATTCAGCCCCCTCTCTCCCCTAACCCTTGACAACGCCTGATCCTTCTACTGTGTCCACAGTTTTGCCCTTTCAGAATGCCATATAGTTGGAGTCATATAGTATGCAGACTTGTTTAGATTGGTTACTTTCACTTCGTAATATACATTTGTGATTCTTCCACGTCTTCTCATGGTTTGAGAGCTTGTGTGTGTGTGTGTGTGTGTGTGTGTGTGTGTGTGCGTGTGCATGCACATGTACACATGCCCACACATACACTATGCTATTTCTTTATTTGAATGTACTATAGCTTATCCACTTACCTATTAAAGGATATCTTGATCATTTTCAGACTTAAATTATGAATAAATCTGCAATAAATATCTGTGAGCAGGCTTTTATGTGGACATGTTTCCAACTCATTCAGAAAAATGCCACAAAGTATGATTTGCTAGATCATTAAGTGTCTGCTTAGTTTTGGAAGAAACTGCCCAACTGTCTTCTAAATAACTGTACCATTTTGCATAATCAGCAGTATCCAATGAGAGTTTCTGTTGCTCCACGTCTTTGCCAGCATTTGGATTTTTGCAATTATAGATTTTTGCAATTCTGATACATATGCAATCATATTTCATTGGTTTTATCTTTGCTTTTTGTTTATTTTTATTTTTTGCCGTAGAGTGGATTGAACCCGGGACCTTGCACTTGCTAGGCAAGCACTCTACCACTTAGCTACATCCCCAGCCCTTTTATTTTGTTTTGAGACAGGGTCTAAGTTGCCCAGGCTGGCCTCCAACTTTCCATCCTCCTGCCCCAATCTTCCAAGTAGCTGGGACTAAAGGTGTGCACCATCGTGTCTGGTCCTAGTTGTTTTTAATTTGCAGTTTCCGAATAGCATATGATGTGCACAACATTTCACATGCATATTTGCTATCTATCTGTACTCTTTGGTGAGGTGTCTGTTAAGGTCATTGACATTCTTTTTCATCGGGTTGCACGTTTTCATATTGTCAAGTTGTAAGATTTTTTTCCATATTTTGAATAATAGTCCTTTATGAGATGTGTCTTTTGCAAATATTTTCTCCCAGCGAGACAACTTTTGGAATAAGCAATTCTGATCATGTCATTTTTTGCTCAAAATACTTCTAGGGCTCCCCATTTTCTTCAGTATAAAAACCCAAACTTATTAGCTTGTCCTAACTTAAATGGAACCCAACTCTTCTATCTCATCCTCAGCTCTAGTCACACCAGGGCAACTCCTGCTCTCTAACACTCTTCATGACACTTATTGAGCACCTATTACATGCCAGACACCACACAAGGTGAATTTTCACTATAAACTTTCTTGTCTGTGACCATGGTAAAGTAAGGGTTTATTATGCCAAAAGGTGACCGTTCACTTTTGCCTGTCCTTCAATTCAGCCCAAATGCTTCCTCCTCCACCAAGTCCCCCTGGATTGGCTCTGCTCTCTATGACCTCCCACAGGACTCTGTGCCCTCTGCAGAGAGTATTTCTCTAAAATTACTTCTTGCCTGTGATCAGGACTCTTCCTGTTCCTTACGATCAATTTCTACCAAACCATGTGAGCCTCCTGAGATTAGAGGACTGTTTGTTCATATCTATTTCCCAGAACAGGGCCAGACCAGGAGTCAGAGTTGCTTTGGAAGGGTTCACCTGTGTCTCTGAGCACTCCATGGTCTGCTTTCAGGCACTGGGGGGCTAGGCCTGGGGTGTTGCTGGCACCATGTTCTGAAGGAAGAGTGAAGTGAAGACCTTGGGTCAAGGAAGGTTATAAAGATCCCAAGACTGTGGGATGGGCATCTGGGTCATCGCATGGAAGCCTAGAGGTTGAAGATGAGCCACTGGTCCCTGCCAGCCCCTCTTCCTCCAGTTGGTGGAGTTTCTTGATTTTCTGTCAACTGAGAAGCAGCATTTATGTTCAGGCAAGGGAGTGGCACAGAACCCAAGTGCTAGGTTTTGGTATGAGTGAAATCCAAAGGTATTGCCCCATCACTGTGGCAGCTGGGACCAGATAGAATCTCTCCAGAAACTTGGTATTTCCAAGCAGCTCCGGACCCAGTGTTGGACAGCACACTTCGAAACTCAGACCTCAGATCCTCTTTTGTAAAATGGGGATCGCAATGACTGAGCACTGGTGTTTGTGACCTTCAGTGAGGCCAATTCTGCAGCGCCGTCCTCAGGTATTGCAAGGGTTGACAGGAGTGCAGGAGAGAAGTAGATGAAATAAAATTTTGATGTAGGTAAACAACTATTTGTGCTACTGCTGCTGTTCTTGTGTGTGTGTTTTCTTTGTAGAGAATGGGGTGATTTTTGGTTTTTTTTTTTTTTGGTCCTTTGACAAGAGCCAGGAAATCTTTTAAAAAAACCTTCTTGGGATTCCTGGGCTGATGCAGACATCAGATAAGGTGGTGGAGACATTGCCAGGTCCATCATTAGAAGGTGGACACCAGGATGTGGAAGTGTGAGCCTCTTAGTCGTTTGGACACCTGCTTGGCTACAGAGATGGAGCAAAAGTGAATAAGGAAGGCATGGTTCTGGATTTCTAAAATCAAACTCTTCTCTCAAAAATGAATGTGTGACTTGTAAAAGGAATAAATGCATTCTTAACTTCTGAAAAGATCCAAAACCTTCTTGAAGATGCGTTCATAGCCTGTGGACACTGCTGTGAAGGCGTCCTTAAAGTCTCTCTTCCTGCTGTCACATCTAAATCAGAGTCTGAATCACTTCTAAAGAGGCTGAACAGCTGCGGAAAGGTTTTCATCCAGGGCTGAGCTTAGCGATGACCGATGAGAGTCTGGGAAGTCGCTTTGGTCAGTGCAGAACACTCGCGGACTGTGCGCTCATGAGAGACCCAAACACCAAGCACTCCAGGGGCTTTGGGTTTGTCACTTATGCCACCGTGGAGGAAGTGGTTGCAGCCATGAGTATGAGACCACACAAGGCGGGTGGGAGCTTTGTGGAAGCTGAGAGAGCTTCTCAAGAGGAGAGTCTCAACAAGCAGGGGCCCACTTAACTGTGAAGAAGGTCTTTGTGGGTGGCACTAAAGAACACACTGAAGAACCTCACCTAGATTATTTTGGACGGTGTGGGAAAATTGAAGTGACTGATATCATGACTGATCAAGGCAGTGGAAGGAAGTAGGGCTTTGCATTTGTAACCTGATGACCATGATTCTGCAGATACGATTGTCACTCAGAAACCCCATACTGTAAATGGCCACAATGGTGAAGTGGGGAAAGCCTTGTCAAAGCAAGAGATGGTCAGTGCTTCATCTGGCCAAAGCAGTCAAGGTGGTTCTGGAAACCTTGGTGGTGGTTGTGGAAGTGATAGGTTTGGTCATGAAGGGAACTTCAGTGGCCATGTTGGCTTTGGTGACAGCCACAGAGGTGGTGGATATGGTGTTGGTGGGGATGGTACAGTGGATTTGGTAATTATAGTGGTTATGGAGGAGGCAGCCCTGGTTCCTCTGGAGGGAGCAGAGGCTATGGAAGTGGTGGACAGGGTTATGGAAACCAGGGCAGTGGCTATGGCTGGAATGGCAGCTATAACAATGAAGGTGGAGACAGCTTTGGCAGTGGTAGTGAAAGCAGTTTCGGAGGTGGTGGAAGATGAAATAAATAATTTTAGCAATTACAACAGTCAGGCATCAAATTTTGGACCCAGAAAAGCTGGAGGCAGATGCTCTGGACCCTATGGTGGTAGAGGCCAATACTCCATCAAACCACCAAACCAAGGTGGCTGTGTTAGTTCTAGAAGCAGCAGGAGCTATGACGTGGCAGAAGGATTTAATACTGCCAGGAAACAGCTTAGCAGAACAGAGCCAGAGACGTGGCAGGGAAGCTACAGGCTGTAACAGATTTGTGTACTCTGTCCTGCACGGTGGTGGCATGGCCTAGCTGCTACAAAGAAGACACGGCTTAGACAATCCGCCTGTGTATGGGCAGAAACCTAGAGGACTGTATCTGTGACTAATTGTATAACGGGTGATTTTAGCTCCTGCCTGTGGGAAGTATAAAGCATTCCAACAAAGGGTTTTAATGTAGACTTTTTTTCACACCCATGCTGTTTTCTGCTAAATTTAATAGTCTGATCATGATGCTGAATAAATGTCTTAAAAAAAAAAAAGCCTTCCTGACTGGGTGTGGTGAAGGAGGAAATCTGGTCTCCGGACACTCTCTGCTTACCTTAGCAACTCCTTTGCCCTTTGGGGCCTCAGTTTCCCTAGCTATGAGTGCCAGCTCTGGCACGCCTGGCAGGCATTCTGTTCCTCACTCTGCATCCCACACACATGCATAGAAAATGCTGAGGGCATGCCAAAAGCGTGGGAGATCTGGTGACAGTATGCTTCAGAGGGCTAGTTCCTAATCTTCTGCTCTAGTTCTTCCTGGGACACCTTTGAGACAGAGTGGGCCACATTTAGCACTAGGTCAAATCAGATGTCCCCCATGATGACATGTCTTCCCATACTTTGGGATGGTGGTACAGAGGGAGGAGGCAGATGGGACACAGTGGGCAAGGCAGAGGTCACTGTCTTAGAACGTTCACCTGAGGCTGTGTGCTGAGTCTGGTTCATAGACACGGACCGCCCATGCTCAAGATGGGATGGTGGAGGACTGTATACTTCCTGTATGCTTCCCCTGGCAGGGCCTGGGAGATGGGAAGACCAACCCTAACCTCTCATGGAGTCAAGCATTGCTGCCAGAGCTTGCAAGGGGTTTGCATGAGAGTGCTAGGGGGACCTGGAACCAGGCTGTGCCCTGCAGGTTGAACACACATAGTATTGGTTTCCAATGCCAAGTTTCAGAATCCTGGAGCTTAAAACAGGCAGGGCTGATCTATGCTATGCAGACAGTAGTTAGGTTACCCTTGCTGCAGAGAGTGCCTGGAAGGGAACACAGGTGGGTCTGTGGGATGTTGGAAACTTCAGGTCCTTAACCTGGGGGCTTGATACCAGGTAATGGCAGTGTGTGAAAATTCACCGAGCTGTGCAGATTACGTGTGTACATCACACTTCAATAAAAGGATAGTTTTAGAAAATGAATCAGAAAGGAAGAAGGCAGTGGACCCACCTGTAACATCCAGCTACCCCACACTGAGCACCAGTGCATGGCGCTGAAGGAACCGGCTCTGGGTTCCACATAATGGGCCCTCTCCTGTAGCTCTTGGCCTGGCGTGAAGTCTCCCCTGACCTGAGAATGGCTATCTCACACTGTGAGCCAGTGGGGCTGGAGTGGTGGCTCAGTGGTTACAGCGCTTGCTTGGCATGCGCAAGTATATGGGTTCAAACCCCAGCACCCACGTACACAACTAAGTGTCAGAGCAATGAAATCCATGTGAAAAATTCAATGAAAATTGATTCTCTCTGTCTCTCTCTCATTGTTCTTCTCTCTTAAAACAACAACAAACAACAACAACAAGAAAACAGCGTGAGCCAGCGGCTGAAATTGGTATCAGTGCCGTGTTCCTCACTGTGGTCATGTGTGTCCCTCAAGAGTGTGAGAGTCCCCAATGGAGGAGGAGCTGGAGGTGGCCCTATTAAGGCACCTGGAGGCTTTTGAACATCCCAACGATTCCAGCTGAAGGACATCTGTACCACTTCCCAGGACTGACCGGGAGATAAGGTGACCCTGGTGTTTGAGCATGCAGACCAGGACCTAAGGACCGACCTATTTGGACAAGGCAGTGCCACCAGGCTTGCCAGCTGAGACCATCAAGGATCTGATGTGCAAGTTTCTAAGAGGCCTAGATTTTCTTCATGCTGCCAATGGCATCGTTCATTGAGTTCTGAAGCCAGAGAAGATTCTGGTGAGAAGTGGTGGAACAGTTCAGCTGGCTGACTGTGGCCTGGCCAGAATCTACAGCTACCAGATGGCCCTTACACCTGTGGTTGTCATACTCTGGTACCATGCCCCTGAAGTTCTGCAGTCCACATAGGCTCCCCTGTGGACATGTGCAGTGCTGGCTGTATCTGTCAGAATCCTCTCCTGTGTGGAAACTCGGAGGATGACTGGCCCCGAGATAGATCTCTACCCAGGGAGCCTTTCCCCCCAGAAGGCCTCGCCCGGTGCCGTCAGTGGTACCTGAGATGGAGGAGTCTGGAGCTCAGTTGCTGCTGGAAATGCTGACTCTCGACCTACACAAGCAAATCTCCACCCTCTGAGCCCTGGGACACTCTTCCCTACGTAAAGAAGATGATCCCAAGTGAGCTGTGAAGTGGTTGCCACAAAAGGAAGAGATGCTGCTGTGTTCCTTCTTCTGGACACTTGAGTGGATGGAGAGAACCCCACTGAGAAGGTGACTTCTGCCTTTGTCCCCAAGGCTGTGGAGACTCCTCCAACTTTTTAATGATATTTTCCACCCATCCTTCCTTTTGAAGGACATCTTTCTCCTGCCCCCACCTCCCATTTCTATACACTAAGGGGTCTATCTCTCCTCCCCTTCCCTACCTTGATATTGGGGTCCATGTTTTTACAGGAAAAAAAAAAAAAAGGCAAAGGAAACAAAAGGAAGACGAGAAGAAGCATGCGGCTTAGGCAGTGTTCAGCAGCCCCAGCTGTAACCATGGCAGGGGAGGTGTGAGGGCTGGCCGCGGGCCCATGTTGGCAAAGCAAACACCCAGACCTCGCCGCACACCCTCTCCTCTGTGTACACAGGGTGTTAGGCCCAGCTCCGTGGAGCTGCACTTCATGGTGACAAAGACAACAATGCCACCATCTCCTAACTGTCAATAGCACGCCTCACTCAAGTCTTTGGTCCAATATTTGCTGAGCCAGAGGAGCCACGTCTGCTTTGCAATATTGACTTAGATTCATCACTTACCGGAAAGACCTGAGTGTCTTCGCAGGCTGCCTGCTCATCCGCTGTGGCCTTAGGGAAGTGCGTGGCCTTGGGTAAAATGTGTGAGGTTACAGAAAACCAATGCCTTGGTTTCATGGCTGTTGTCACTGTTGCCTTCCCCATGTTCCCTGAGTCAGGCTGAGGTGGGAAGTCATGAATTTCCAGGTCAGGTCTCTAATTAAGGCGGCCTAAGTCCTGTGTAATGCGACCTGCAAGATTTGGGGAAAGCAGGACTTGGGAAAAATGAAGCATGCAGCCTTCATTCTCAAGCTGCAGCTTCCAGGAAATGGAAATTAGAAACCCTTTTTTTTTTCTTTTCTTGTGAGCAGGTATTGAGTCCAGGGGTGGCTAACAACTGAGCCACATCCCCAGCCCTTTATTTTGTATTTTATTTTGAGATAGGGTCTCGCTAAGTTGTTAAGGCCTCTCTAATTTGCTGAGGCTGACTTTGAATTCTTGATCCTCCTGCCTCAGCATCTCAAGTCGCCAGGAATATAGGCATGAACCACTGTGCCTGGCTAGAAATCTTTTCTTTATGACAAAATTTTTCTTTTTTGTAAGTCAGAAAAAGAAATGTCTTTGTTATGATTGGTTCAAACCGTGGAAATGCCAAGCCTGTTAAGCCTACAGTTCAGGGCTTTGTTTCTCCCAATAACTTCTGAGTGAGACACTTTACAATGACAAATATAAGACACAGCTTTCCAGAGACTGTTGCCAAGGGAAGTGGCAGCTCCCCCTTTGTGAGCTCCAGTGTCCCTGAGCCCAGCGATGACCTGTGACCTCCTGGCTCCCTGCCTCACTGTCAGCTGGAGAAAGTGAGGGGCCAGGCTGCATCAGCTGGACACACTGCCTGGAGGCCCTGCTTTTGCAAGGGCCTGACCCCTCGCTGCAGGTGTTGTGTCCCTGGGGCAGCACGACTGCCCAGTCAGGTGGCAAGGAGATTCCATGTCCCTGCTCGGAGAGTATTTCTCTTTGCCCCCTTTTATGAGAAGTGCTCTGACAAGGCTCCCTGCCCTGCCCTTTCTCTGCCTCCGGGGCCCACACATTCAGTGAGGCCCCACAGCCATTAATTTAGCCAATTTCCTGGGCCACACCATCCCCTGGGGACCCCACTTTGGTGGGCAGCAGCGGAACAAGACTCCCTGCTGTTTCCCTTCCCTTTTAATTACATGGGACAAGCTTCCTTGAGCTGACTTTGGGAGGCAAGCCCCAGGCCAGCCTGACTGCCCTCCAGGAAACAATGCACACATGTTCGGCAGAATTCCCTCCTCGCCTAATCCGGGCTGGGAAGAAAAGGGCTTTTCTTCTTCTTGTCAAAGGGGGTCTTCGATGCTAAGATACCATTTTGTGTCTCAAGTCATGTCACGGGACTTCTGCCTCGGCCTCGCTGCTCTTTAGAAATGAAAGACAGTCCTTGATTCACCTCAGGACAAGTGCCCCCCACCCTGCCCTCCTCGGAAAAATAAAAGGGGGCTGGGGGCCAAGGGAAGCAGGAAAAGCTCCCCACTCCCACTGTTCCTTTCTCATCCTGGCAACCTCTGCTTTCTGGACTGTTTGCGCAAAGGATGAGCGGGGAGGGCAGAGCCTCACCTGCTGATCTCAAGGGTCATGAATATTCTTATAATCCCCTGGAAAGAAGGGCCCTTTCATTAGCCAAGCAGATCCTGTCCTGGTGGCCCTGCCTTGCCACCTCCTCCTGCCCACTGGCTTTGGCCTCCTGTCTGCTTTCCTGCTCTGCAGCCCCAGGGGCCCTGTGGGCTTTTCAGCCCCTGGCCTGGGCTGGATGGAGAACTGGGTTTCCATTGGCATCGCTTCCCTACTCTCCATCTCTCATCCATGTCCATATTTTATAGATGAACTGGAGGAAATAACAATAAAGAAGTTACAGACATGCAACCTGCTGCTACAAAGGACTTGGCTCTGGGATGCCTGGAACAAACTTCCCGCGGTGCTGGCGGCTGCGTACATTTAAATTTACACATTAACCTCATGTGATGAAAGGATTCGAAGTAGGTTTCGAAAACACCCACAAAAATTCAGACATCGGAAGTTAAATGGGCAGAAAAAATAGCAAAATAAATCAAGTCAGGAAAAAATTTAATACCACAAAGACAGAAATGTAAAGTTCCATATGAGCGCAAGGACAGGATGCAAATTTAGTTTTGGGCTTTCTAGCAGCCAAGGAAAAGGGATGGTCAGCAGAAAGTGAAAGTGTGGCATTAGTCCATGCAAGCAACTTCCTCACACTGAGTCTGGGACACCTCTATCAACGTATGGGATCTCAAGCAAAAACGCTGCGTGCTGGGGCTGGAGTGGTGGCTCTGAGGTTATGGCGCTTACCTGGCACGCGCAAGTACATGGGTTCAAACCCCAGCACCACGTACACAACTAAGTGTCAGAGCAACGAAAGCCATGTGGAGAACTCAATCAACATCGATTCTCTCTCTCTCACTGTCCTTCTCTCTTAAAAAACAAACAAACAAAACATCCATGCTGTGTGCTGGTTCACACACTAAAGATACCAGTCCAAGAAGCAGTGATAGAATTCTCTGAAGCTGGATTCTCTGTATAAACAGAGATCTGTTTATGGCTGCTCAAGGTCTCTTCAGAATTCATACGCACTGTCACCGAGTCAGTGCTACACAAGGGCCGCTCTCAGGGGCCTGTTCTGAACACAGTGGTGCAGACCTGTGGGCTGCATGGTTCACTGAGGCTGACACCCACATCCCCAGCACAAACAGAAGGCGCCCTGGGAATCCACACAACAGAGTGGGGCCTGACCTGGGCTGGCTCTGGGAAGCAGGGCACACTAAAGGTCAGGGTGGCGTTTTGCTTAGCAGAAGGCAAAGGAAACATCTCTGGAAAATAAACAGTATTTATGTGTTTGTGTGTGTGCGTGTGTGTGTGTGTTGGGGGGGACAGGGTAGCAAGAGCACGAGCACAAGATTCCATCAATATTTCTGATGCCATTTTTGTCTTTGGTTTGGAAGCAGCTATGGACTGGATCTTAATTTACACCTACGTAGTATCATAAAAATAGCTATTGGTTTCGAATAGTCATCATATGCTAAATACTTTGAAAGTGCTTTAAATATATCATGCTTTTGGGGCTGGAGTGGTGGCTCAGCAGTTACAGTGCTTGCCTGGCATGCACAAGCACACGGGTTCAAACCCCAGCACCATGTACACAACTAAGTGTCGGAGCAACAAAGGCCATGTGAAAAACTCAATAAAAATTGATTCTCTCTCTTTTTTTTCTTTAAATCATGCTTTTAACCTAAAAAAACCCTTAGAACACAACACACCACTTTCCTTTTTAAAAATTTTTTATTAAGATGTTATTGTACAATTATAAATGCATATAAAGTAACAATGATATGCATTTGTTCTTAAACCAGAATTACCCCCACCTCCCCCACATCCCAGTCTCTTGATTCTTCTGTATTTCACCCCTACAAGCAATATAAATGCTTAGATTGTGAACTTTCCAAGATTAGATGATTGCATAAGTATTATTTGGAATCTCAGGGGGATAAAGAGTATGCCATATTGCTGATTGTCTCCCTAGATCCCTCCTTATTCTCCCTCTTCCTTTCCTCCCCCAATTTATCTCTTCCCTATCTACGATTGCCCTAGATTACGTTTTGTTATGCCTTTGCTGGGTCTAATACACGAGACTGACCCTTTCACCCAAGCTTGGGTTTAGCTCCAGCCTCCACAACACTCTTTCCTTTTTAATGAAGTGAGGAAGGCAAGACTTAGAGAAGAATTTGACAGCATACAACTAGGAAGAAGCAGTGCCAGGCTTGCGACCCAGTTCTGCCTGTATGTAGGACCCAGTCTTTATCAGTGTACCATCCTGGGAAGGAAATCATACCAGACCTCAAAGTCTTTGGTTCAGAGATCACTGTTGTGACAGACCAGCTTTGCCATGTTCTCCACCAGAGATTCCTTTTTGCCATATTTGTGAGTCAGGACTGGGCCTCTAAAATTCTTCACAGCTCTGACATTCTGGTAATGGAATACCAGATTGAGTCTCTGAACTCTCAGAATCTACAATCTAAATGGGAAGACTGACATTGAAAAAGGAACTAGAAATGGAACATGTAGTAAGTAGTAAGGCACAGTTAGGGTGCTTCCGGGGCATCAAGAAGAACCAAATTGGTCTGAGTAGGGATGAGGTCAGGGAAAAGCTCCCAGAGGAGGGAATATCTAAGCCAAACCCTAAGGATAAATAGCAGTTACCCAGGCACGTGGGGTGGAGGTCCAGAAGAGAATGTGCACAAGCCCAGGGTGTCACAGAGTATGTTTAGAGGGCATATTTAAACAGACCTGGAAAGTACATGTGACTGAGGTACAGAGAAAGGCAGTGAACCTTTCTGGGCCTTCAAATGTCTTACTGGTGATTTTAGGTTTCATCATAAGAACAGTGAGCAGAATGGGTTTAAGAACGAGAACATAATTATATGTGCATTAAAAAACAAACAAACAAACTTCTGACTTCAGTAGTGAGGGTGGGCTGGAAGCAAGATGGAAATGAGGAGGCTCTGCAGAAGCTCTTGGCTAGACCAGGATGATTTTGAGAGACCCAGCATGCTTTGGAGAATGACTGATGTGGATGTTGGGAGATGGGGAAGGCTCAAAGAGGACTCCCAGTTTTTGGTTTGCACAAAAAGGCAAACATTACCATTTAGTGAAATAGGACATGGTGGAGTGAGTGCAGGTTGGGGAGCATGATCATTAGTTCAGCTCTGAGGCACCTTTGAGAAATGCAAGTGATAATGCTAATGAGGCAGTGTGATCACAGACCATTAAATGATAGAGATTTCAGAGTGGATGAAATCCAGGGAGAGCAGACAGACTGAGAGGCCCAGGCCAGAGCTCTAAATAGAAGGGGAAGAACAGGCAAGGGAGACAGTGAACTTCTATAGGTGAAAGAGGGGGAAACTGGAAGTGTGTGCTGTAATGGAAGCCAAGGGACACCAAGGACTTCAAAATCGGCATGGTGAACAGGCAGGATGCAGTGGTAGCCAAGCGACTGCAGCCTGGCCACTGTCCAATGGATGTGATGACATGGATGCCAATGACGACCTTAGGTAGAGCAGTGCCAGTGGAGTGACAGGTAACTTGGACACAACCCACACACAGGGTATCACACACTGGCTGGACTGCCTCCTACCTAGCACTTGACATTCATATAAGCTACATTCAAACTTCAGTTGAAGAGACAAGAGGTAATTCTCATGAGGAAATCAGCTCTTCAGGCATTTTACACAAAGGGTCAATTTTAAATCACTGCTTTGTATGATGAGGTTTGTTTATAGGATCAGACCCTACATAAGAAAAGTAGTGATTTTCAAATTTTTAATCTGTTAAAATTTTTGAGTACTCCAAGAGTTTATATAGATTATGTTTCTTGATATTAAAAGTTAAAACAGGGCAGGAGCAGTGGCTCGGCTGTTACGGCACTGGCCTGGCATGTGCAAGTACACGGGTTCAAGCCCTGGCACCCACATATACAACTAAGTGTCAGAGCAATGAAAGCCATGTGAAAAACTCAATAAAAATTGATTCTCTGTCTCTCTTTTCTCACTGTCCTTCTGTCTTTAAAAAAAAAAGTTAAAACAAAAATTTAAAATATTTATTCATTTATTTAAAAAGTTAATCATGATCATGTTAGCATAAACAACCCTTCTTATGAGAAACACATGTAGTGGTGAGAGCAGTATTGTTTTTTCATATTTGCACTTCCCTTTAATGACTGTCGTGATATAAGACAACTGGAATCTCGTATCTGCTTGTGCAATCTATTGTGTCCTGTTGTTTTGGTTGAAGTATAGGAAGGAAACTTGACCTCACATAGTTATGGAATTAGAAAACAAAAGAAATGAATAACCCTTTCAGGTAATTTCAAATCTTCTTTGATACTGTGCCCACACTTAACAAAGATCAGTAATAATGTGAAATCTGAGATCACACCAATGAACTTCTCAAAATCTGTGACTTAAAATCCACTAGTGCAGCTCCTATTTCATAGGAATCTTTACCCATGCCTAATTTGTCATTTGGAAAATATGGATTCCCTGGGTTATGCCATCTTCCAGATGTTGACACATTTCATTCTACAATATCAAAAAAATCACATTATTCCTATCAGCACCGTTTCATCAGAAACGCTGAGAATCTGTCAAGAACACGGTGGCAGAGGAAGTTTTTCAGAATTCTCATTTTTGTTTAAAATATATGAGCTTTATCATTGGCGACAAACACAGGAAAGCAGTTTCCCTTGAAGTGGCAGACTCACTCTGTTCATTGGGCAAGAATTCACTTACCATATGACAAAGTCTTGGTTAACATAGTTTGCCAGTCTTTCTTTTAAGCAAAATGATGTTCCTTGAAGAAAGTGGCAGTTTACTTCCCAAATCATGTCAGTTAACACAGTAATAAGGGCATTATAAAAAATCATGCTGGGCACTAAAAGGACCTTGAGGACTCCTGGGGGTCTACAGATAACTTATCCACTGCTGGTGCAGGAGAGCTGTCATCTCAGAAGGCATTTACTCATCACGAGACTCTCTGATGTCACAAAAAGAAAACAAATAAAACAACAACAAAAAACAGGGAGAAAAACTTGAAACGCATCTGTGTTGCAATTTTGCCTATTTAGCACTGGAACCACATGATTTGGTTAAGATTTGATTAACTTGCAGGTATGAGCATGCCTTTATCCCAGTGAATCAGAAGGCTGAGGCAGGAGGAGCACGTGTTCAAAGTCAGCTTCAGCAACTTAGGGAGACTCTGTCTCAAAATAAAAAATTAAAAAGGTCTGGGGATGTGGTTTAGTGGTTAAAAATGCCCCCCTCCCCCCACTGGGCTCAATCCCTAGTAAAAAGAAGGAAAAAAATAAAAGAAAAAAAAACTTTGATTAAATGCTTAAAATAATAACTGAATTCTATTCATTTTTAACCAATGATTATCTTCTCTTGTTGATTATATATATATATATATATTTTTTTTTTTTTTTTAAAGAGAGGACAGTGAGACAGACAGAATCAATTTTTATGTGAAAAAACATGACTTTCGTTGCTCTGACACTCAGTGTGTATGTGGGTGCTGGGGTGTGAACCCATGTACTTGCACATGCCAGGCAGGCACCTTAACTGCCGAGCCACTGCTCCAGCCCTCTTGTTGATATATTTAAAAGACTAGATAATAGCTTTGAAAGCTATCTGTCAATTAAGACCAGTTGTATTTATAACAGGCAGTTTCATACGAAAACAGAATCAAGGCTTTCACAAGTGTCAGCATGACAAGGCCCTGTAGTGAAAGCAATCAAATCCTCTTATCAATGGGGAAATAAAGCTATCTGGAGGCAGATTTTAAGCAAATGATAATGTTTTCATTTTTAGATAGCTCATTCTGTCAAGTGTGGATATTGCATGAGAGCTGAAAAATGAAGGCCAATAGAAGCAACAGAGGGTGAGGCATGTGGGCCAAGTGATCTGTGCCAAGATTGAGGGGCACAAGAGACATTAATTGGAGACGAATTGTGTCAGGAATGCTGCATACACACACATCACACACATTTAGTAGACAACAGACCATCCCCTATGATAAAGCAACACTGAGATGATTTCACATAAGCTGTGCAATAAATACAAAATAACTTATGATTCCGGGCTTCTTCTTTCTCAATGAACCTTAAACTTAAAATGTGCCTTCAACATTCAGAATTCATTAAAAGGTATCAAACTTGCATGAAAAATGCCATTTTCCCTTGCTGACATTCACTGGTGTGCCTTTGAGAATTTGAAATAGTTCAACGTTTAGAACAAAAGGCTTTTGTATAAATATGTGCATCTCATTCACCAAAGATTTCACTTATTCATGGTGCTGGAAGTAGTGCATACTGGTATTTCTTTATGATTATACACAAATTTTTGCTGAGTGTTTTAGTCATTTTTTTCTTCACTGTGACCAAAAGACCCAACATGAACAACACAGAGCAGGAAATTTATTTTGGCTCAAAGGTTCTGAGGTTCAGTGCACGGCTGGCCAACTCCATAGCTCTGGGCCTGCGTGGCAGAGCTGGGTGGAGGAAAGCAGCTCAGCACATGGCAGCCGCAAGCAGAGTGCGCGCCACTCACCAGGGACATAACCCCAAGACATGACCCCAGTGACCTACCTCCTCCAGCCATACCCTGCCTGCCTACAATTACAACCCAGTCAATCCATATCAGTGGATTAATCCACCAACTAGGTTACAGCTATCATGATCTAATAATTTCTCCTCTGAAAATTCTTGCATTGCCTCACATATGAGTATTTTGGGGGACATCTCATATCTAAACCATAAAATTCCACCTCTAGCCCCACAAAGCTCATACCCACTTGAAATGCAAAATATATTTCGTAAATTTCAGACTCCCCAGTCTTAGAAGTTCCAGTATTACCCAAAAGCTCAAGTTCAAAATCTCATCTGAGACGCAAGGCAAGGCTTGAGTTCTGTCTCCGATCCTGCAATACGTTGGCTTCCAGTCCTCCCTTTGAAATCTTGGTGGCAGCCTCTATGACCCTGTAATTCCAGTATTTTGCATTACTGCAGAACCTCCTCCGCCTCTTCCTCCTAGTTGGTTGACACCAACTCTGCTACCATCTTGAGCAGTACCCAAGTCTCCTGTGACCATGATTGCAGCAACCTCTCTGTGACTGGGTGGCTGAGCACAGTGAGACAACTTCCTAGGCCCCCCTGTGCAAACTGGGTGTCCCCATGGTCTCTTCTAAAATGAATTTTTACTTTTACACCCTTGACTCTGAGATGGGTGTAGTCTTGCCAATTCTGAGATGCCATCTTTCCTTTTATTGTTGGGTAAAGTACTTAGTGTGGTGATTATAATGTCATTAACAGCCACAACTTCCTTAGACACAGTTTTACAAGCACTTTTCTGGCCAAACCTCAAGTTTGTCAAAATTCTGCTCCCGTTTATCACAGTAAACTGGGCTAAAAGCCACCAGTAATATCCATGCCACCACTTGAATGCTGGTCTGCCTTGAAAGTTCCTCTGCCAGTGCAATGAATCCATCACTTTTAAGCTCATCTTCACTGAAAGTCTCAGGACATGGGTAAAATGTAGAGAACTTCTTTGCCAGAACACAACATGAGTGGTCTCCAGTCCAAGTTCCAATAGAGTCCTCCTCCTCTGCAACCTCATGAGCCCAGTCTTCACTGTCCATGGTCCCATTCTGGGCTTCTGAGCTCCCACCAGAATCACCCACTGAACTACTCTTATGACATTCTAATGCTGTTTCAGTTTGCATCTCTAAACTTTTCAAAATTTTTCCCCCTGCAAACTAGCTTCAAACATTTCTGAACCACATGGTCAGGTTACTCACAGTAATGGACTCACCTCTTAGAACCAATTTCTGTTTTAGTTCAGGTTTTTCATCACTGTGACCAAAAGATCCAACATGAACAACATAGAAGTGGAAACATTTATTTTGGTTCATGGTTTAGAGGTTCAGTCCATGGCTCTGGGCCTGAGGTGAGGCAGAGCATTACGGTGGATGGGCAAGGTGCAGGAAAGCGTCTCAGCACATGGCAACAGCAAGCAGAGAGCTCCACTCACCAGAGACATAATATAAATGCCCAAGACATGACCCCAGTGACCTACCTCCTCCAGCCACACCCTACCTGCCTATATTTACAACCTAGCTAGTCCATGCCAGTTGATTAATCCAATCAGGCCATAGCTATCATATGTAATCATTTAAATCATAATATTGACTCACTGCATGAAAAGGAATTGTCATCTCAGGGTGGTGGAATAGGTGGGAAGGGAATACTAGTACACTTTTGTTCCATTCCATTCCTACTCTTTTTCTAAGCTACAAGGGCTCCCATAAAGACCTTATCAGTTAGTCAGCCGTGGAACTTCAGACAACCTCTATGAACCAGGCAATACTGCCTACTTTAGGATGTTATAAGAATATGTAAGGCAATGTATTTAAAATACCTGGAATACAGTAGATGTTAAATAAATAGAATTTCCCTCCAGTCCAACCTCATGATAAAGCTGAATCTCAAAGAATGACCACAAGTCCTGCTATTTTAAGAAGGCCATAGCAGTAGCATCACCAAAATTCACCGAAGCCAGAGATGACTAGAAAGCTGTAATTTAAATCCAGTTTCAAACAGCTGCTCATGGGTGGGCAGTATACTGGTTGTAGATCTTTCCATTTGACTCACATAGTATTTAGATTTTAAAAAATTAGTTGCTAGCATTTAAAAATTGGGAGGTTTCACATTAATACCTAAAACCCCAATTTCTCTTACATAATGCCTGGCTGTGGAGGCCCTGAATCATGGCCCTGGACATAATTCTTCATGGGACAGGACAGAAGATGCCTAGGCATTAGGAGACAGTTTCTAGCTCTAACACTAACTGCACAAATTGCTTCTTCTCTCGGGGCCTCTTCTCTTTTTGCAAAAGTAGAGCTATTATTATTTTAAAGTTCATTTTTTAAGGCAAAAAAAAATTGATAGAACTCTTCTGGTCACATCATACTCTATACAATTAGCCAGGAATTAGGAGGCTTTTAAAATCCTTTAGAATAGATAACTGGTTAGACAAAAGATTACTCAAACTATTGGCATCAGTAAAAGTCAGGATGATTTAGAAAGGGTATTTTTTAAAAAAAAATTTTATGCTTAAATGCATGGGAAGATTTGAGCTCCCCACTATGAGATGATGAACATGTAGACATGCTGCATATCCATCTGCTCTAGAAAGTTCCCCATTTCCATATTCTCATGTTGTAGCTGTAAGGAGGCTGAACATGCCACGCCTCATATGTGGAGGCTTTATGCTTGGCTGGCTTCAGACAAAGTTACCATTAACTCCCCAACCTGCAAGAAAATGATTTGACACAAAGGATTCCAAAATGTCCTCCTCTCCCTCTACAAGCCTACAAACAAATGGTACAGGAATGAGGTCAGAAAGGAATCCCCTCCTACCAGGCCTCTGAATTCATTTACCTACCTCAGAGCCCATTCAGAGAAAGGGGTGGGACAGGGAACAAGAGATGCTTGGAGGCCAAGTAGAGTTTGGGGGTCGAGAGCGCTACATTACAAGATTTGACAGGCCTTTGCCAGCCTTCAGCTTCTTTGTGTCTCTTGCATAATAGAGAAACACAAACTGAGCAGCCCAAGATCTGTGGTTACACCCTTACACAGAGCACACTCTTTGCAAATGCTAATAGTATTGTAGCATCCTGTCACCCAGGAACACAAAAAAGGATGTTGATTTTCACATGAAGCAGAACAGGTCCATTGTATACAAGTTTGTGACCAACTTGTAGTATCTGCACATCAAAAGTCCAGCCAATCATAGAGTACACAGCTGGTGAACTGCATCAAAGGGGGAGGGTGCTCAGAGCGCAGAACATCCAGGTCCAAACGCCTCATGCCACCAACAGGACACCAAAACACAGTACTTTCAATATGAACAAAATTATACTCCTTGATCTTGATTCAGCTATGGCCATGGTGATTAGTATAATGAGCAAGAATGTAAATGTGTCAAATGTTCAGAAAGAAGAAACTGAATATATGGAAACAGAAGTGGCTTTGTGCTTATGCTGAGAGTCTCTGAAATGGTAGAGGAAGCAAATGGCAGTTCAATACACACTCATTTTAGAGGTGTTCTGAAAAGACAGAATTTTGGCAGGAAAGTAGCTATTTCCACTCTAATAGTCTTGGAAAGCTAGATCTATCTCAAGGCAAAAAAATTAAATAAGAAATATATATAAGATTTCTGGAAATAAATTTAGTTGAAATTGTAAAGGCTACCTTTTCTTTCAAAGTATTAAGATTTATTAGACCAAAGAAGAAGAAGAAAAAAAGGAAGTCAAAATGAACAATTTGAGAAAATATTCAATCGTTTTAAAAACTGGGATAAAAGTAATTCTGTTTCTTAGCAGTTAGGTTAACTCAAAAAGACCAAGAGGCTCTGTATTCAGTAAGATGGGACAGTTAACATGCTTTAGAGGACTGCAAAACACTAGCTTTACTCCTAACACTTAAGGCCTGGTGCTGACATAAAATTATAATTCCTGTATTTCATCTTGTCCATGGGGTCAGAGAGAGAGCCATACATCTTTGCTGGTAATTACATTCTTGAAATACAACGATGACAGCTTCATACAGTTAGGGAAAACTATCCTGGGCTATTTCTATTATAAAATGAGTCAGCTCATTTTGTCCTTTTAAGGTGCATCATGTGTCTTGATGCATTCATTACAGCATAAACATGCCACCTTAACTAAAAGTAGTTTCGGATAGTACATAGGTTTGTGATCAGACTTGTTCTCAAATTTCAACTCTGCTACTTTAGAATGACCATGTGCAAATTACTTAAAATTGTTCTGATTCTACATTATTTCCTCATCTATAAAATGGAAATATTGCCTATGATAAAGGATGCAAAACATAAAACATACCAATTTCATTGCTCTGGATTCAAATTTTCTACTTAATTCCAAAATTCCAAAGGAAAACAAAAAAGTTCCAAAGGACCAATCTTTTGGAAAGAGGATATTGACAGTTACAAAGTTAGAAGTGTTTCTAGATAGATCCCAAAATTCTAATGGCCGGTTATAATATCCTTCTTGGTAGTGTATTTTGTGTTCAGCTAGGCTCCTGATAAGGATGGATTCATACTACTTGAATGGCTGCAAACTTGGGCATTTCTCCATATCGTTCCTCCTAATACACTTCAGGGTGTGGGTCTTGCTTACGGCAATGGGCAGGGAGGCTCACCATTGTCAGCGGTTATGTGCTATGTGTGTCCTTAAGACATCAGTAAGGTGACTGCTAGTTTTTATTATCTATCAATTGTAGAAAAAATTACATGTATTTGGCACGCAAGGGGACAGGGTGTATACCATTCAGAACATCATGGCAAATGTAAGCGCTTCCAACTTAAGCTCTTTAGACAAATAAGTTTTTCCATTTTTTTTTAAATTGGTGCATTGCATACATAATAGTAGGACTCTCTGTGACAAATATATATCTTAAAAGAGAAACAGTATTGCATTTTGCTAATGATGTATGACCACTTCTTGTGTTTTGACATACAGAAAATATGAACTGAAACAAACAAACAAACAAAAAACCAAAAAAGGAACATGGATTAAGGGAGGAGAAAAATAGTTGGGTTCATTCCTTCAGTTGAGAGGTAAACTAAACGCAGTATTTCATAGTACCTGAAGTAAAAAAAACAAAAAAACAAAACCTGTGAAGGTCTTGAGTTTTCATGGTCAGAAGGAAAGAAGTATACACATCTGTTGTAAGGGAAAACTTTATTGGCACAAAATTATCTAGTAATCTTGACATCAATGAATTTAAGTGATAACAGAGATATATTAGACTTTTTCAATATATTATCATACAGGTACCATGTTTGTGAAAGCCAAGGGTATAACATTAGATAAAGAGGTAGCAGATAAGTAGTCCAGGTAGTATTGCTTTCTGATGATTTGGCCTGATTCTCAGATAAACTTGTGAAACAAGAAGATGGAATTAACTCATTCCTACAGATTCTCTCACAAATATTGCAGGTCTCATGAGCTTTGGTTAAATTCTAGATCATATAAACCATAATGGATAAAATCCTAATTTCCACATTATTGCTCTATGATTTAGTAACTACAAGAGGAAGCAGCAGAATTGATATTCTGCTTTGAATATTAGGGAGTGCAATGTGTATTCCCACCACAGCCATAATATCACCTCATGGTAACTGGGTCTTTACTGACGCTTCTCATCTTATTTCCAAAAAATTTGAATTTTCTCAAATACTTGGAAACAGTTTGTACCTGTATTAATGAATAAAAAATATAAGCAACAAGAATTTCTTTTTTCTTTTCTTTTCTTTTTTTTTTTTTTAAGAGAGAGGGACAGTGAGAGAAAGAGAAACAATTTTTATTTAGTTTTTCATGTGGCCTTCGTTGCTCCGAGACTTTGTTGTTTACGTGGTGCTGGGGTTTGAACCTGCGTACTTGTGCATGCTGGGCAAGCGCTGTAATCGCTGAGCCACCGCTCCAGCCCCAAGAATTTCTTATTACAAAGAATAAAGAAAAACTCTAATTTAAAACCTTTTAAAAAGTAGTAGTTACCTCCTTGTCAGTAACTTGACCCCAAATGAACTGTAACACTCACCCTATAGAATGTGAACATAACTCATAAGAGTTCTTTCACAGAGGGATCATGTACACACTCTCAACTCCGTTATTTCAGGAAAACAGATTTAACCTTAATAATTTAGTTTTATAAATCATCTTCTTCAGGCTCAAGATAATCCAATTTAAACTTTCCTGATACTGTTCTTTTTAACCTTTTATAATTTTTGTAGTATTCATCTTAACCCATAAGTTTTCACTTGATACTTACCAATTTAGTGTAATATGTTAGAACAAATGACCATCTTAATTATTACAAATTTGGTATGTGGTAATTATTTTAAAATACATTTTGTAACATAATATATCATATTTGTACATGGTAGTTATATATTAATTCTTCAATTGAACATGTTAAAATATAAATTGTTCTACAAAGTCTTCAGTAACAAAATTCTTCAGATTTCTTGATAAATTAAGATTCTGAACTTGAAGTGCACAATGAATGAACATTTAATTTAAAATACAACTATTTTTCAGGCCTCACTCTAAATCTGTTAGCACTGACAAGGGATATGAAAACTAGAAAGACTGAGACATATTCTTGCCTATGTACCTGCTAAAGGAATTTTTATTTTAAGAGAGAATCAATTTTACTTATTTTTTCATCTGGCCTTTGTTTCTGACACTTGGTTGTGTATGTGATGCTGAGCTTGAACCCAGGTCCTTGTGTGTGCCAGGCAAGTGTTTCAATTGCTGAGCCACTTCTCCAGCCCTAACATAATTTTTTAAAAAAGGTTCTTGAGATTTATTGACCAGAAACATATTCTAAAATCATGACTTTTAAGTTTTTTTACCTTTTTTTTTTTTGGTCAGGGATTGAGTCTAGGGGCACTTAACCACTGAGCCACATCCCCAGCCCATTTTATTTTTTATTTTGAGACAGTCTTGCTATGTTGCTGAGGCTGGCTTTGTACCTTCGATTCTTCTGCCTCAGCCTTCTAAGTCATTGGGATTACAGGGTGTACCAGTTTTGACTGTGGCCAAGTATATGCATTCTGGAGAAGGCACATCTATAATTAACCTTTCCTTACTTACCTAGTAGTCAACAAGTATTCAGTAAGCATCATTTATGATCAAAGTCCTGGCAGGAATAAAAAAAAAAGGGGGGGAGTAGACATTTTTAATCAGATAATAGATGTAGTTAAGTGATCTTCACAGGCCCCTTCAGGTCTAAGACTTAGCACTAACTTCTTGGTAAGCCTCATGTATGACTGAGTGTTAGCATTATCAATGAAAATGACGGCCATGGCATCAGTGTGGTTAGAAAACACATTTTATATCCTTTACCAAAGAAAACACCAAATATGTGACATGTATCGAATATGAAAAAAAAAGTACTGGTTGAAAACAGTAATAACTGCAATCTAAACTATGTGGAATTTAAGCATTATGTAAATTATGTGGAATTCAAGCCACATTTAAAAGTTTGTTAGACCATGAATTTGGTTAAACTAAAGGGTTCCACAATAGAACAAAGAAAATTTAAAAGATGCTCTTCAATAGAATGGTAATCTGATTTAAGTATCTTTTAATTACTTATCTACACAAATGACCTTAGATCAAGCACAGGCAAAATATAAGTTGCAATAACATCTACATCTAGTATGAGGTTTTTAAAAAATAATACAAAGTTCATTCACAGTGCACAAGTGAAAACAAGGTAAGTTTTAAATATTTAAACAACACATATCCATGATCATTCAAAAGGTGAATACATTTTTAAGCATATATCCATATTGCTAAATTTTTGAAAGTAAAACATATGCCATCTTAGAGAACTGAGATACACCACTAGTATGATCTCATTTATCGGAAAGAGAAAATACCATGTTTGTTTTCTCAAGAGAATATATCTAAAATAAATAAATACAAAATTATTAACTAGTTAAGGAATTCATCTTTAAAACCCATGCTTTGAATTGTGTATGTGAAAGTCTCAAACTGTAACATTAGGAAGCAAAACTCTCCACATCATTTCCTACTCATTTTTACACGACTGGTTCACATTTGGTCACTAAATAGATATATGAAGGAGTCCCTCTGAATAAAGCCTGGAAAATGGAATAATACAAAGAGGATAAAATTTAATTAAATGATGAGAAAGGCTGACTGCTCTGCCTGGGACTGCACCTACAGTCAGTTCGATAGCAGCAAGAGGTGCACTACCTGCTTCCTACTGTGCATTGCCTATACACACTGATTTTTAAGATTAACATCTTGACCAATTATTTTTGGCTATCATTTATTTAAAATTCTTCAGCTTTCCAAAAAGAGCTTTATTCTCCCCATTTTTTTTGCAAATTATGACAAGTGATTCCTTATTCTATTTGTCTTTACCTTCTGTACACAGAATATCTGAAATTATATTTTACTTTAAATTTCAATCATTTCTAGTTTTTGAACTATAGACACAATACACAGAATTTACTGCTGAGACTGGATTTTATTTTTTTCTCTCCACAATATCTGCATTTAATAAGCACCTGGTTTTCAGGGGATGGAGGGAGGCATGTTTCATGTGAGATCAGCTAAAAAACAAAAAACAAAAAACAAAAAACAAAAACAAAATAAACCCCCAAAACAAAAGCAAAACAAAACAAAACCAAACCATGAAAGAAGCCATATGACAGAAGGGGACAGAAGCAAGAATGTCAGGATTCATATGGAATTATATATTTTTGTGATCTACTTAAGATGTTTAAGTTATAATATTGATCTTCTTCTTCTTTTTTTTTTTTTTTTTTTAAAAGAGGGAAGGACAGTAAGAGAGACAGAGAAAGAGAGAAACAACTTTATTTAGTTTTTCACATGGCCTTAGTTGCTCCAACACTTAGTTGTGTATATGGTGCTGGGGTTTGAACCCGGGTCCTCGCACTTGCCAGGCAAGCACTGAAACCACTGAGCCACCGCTCCAGCCTTAATATTGATCTTCTAAAGAAGGAAAGGTTCTCCATCTCCCCACCCTTTTTAAAATTTATACAAAGGGATGTAATAAAAATCACTGCCTAACATTAGCCTTTTGCTAGGGAGAAATTTGTGGAAATATAACTGAAGGCACAAACCAAACATGGTCCTACTTCTATTTTTTTTAAAAAGAAATCAATGTATAGTTGTAATGGGTGTTTTACAACTGCGTAAATTTACCATTGCAAGATATGTGCTTCAGGGTTGGGTTACCAGCCTACTGTAGCTGCATAGGGCAGAGTGTTTAAGCAGTGAGCCTATCTCCTAATCTTTGTATAGAACAGCACAGAGCATTACTCCCTTTCTGTTCACACTCCATACCCAAAAGAAACAAAAAAGGTTCTTGACTACTTATCTATAAAGTAACAAGGTATACTGCCACTAGCTGCTAAAAATTGGATCTACTTTTCTTATTAGTTTACAACAAATATTCACTGAATTTCCAGTTCCTGAAATATTTTGTTACATTCTTCAATTTTGTATATCAAGAGTCAGATCTTGAAGGGTTATCAACTTTTATAGATGAAAACACAAAATTAAATAAACTGTAAAATAAATACTGTCATACAATGGGTATTTTTATTAGAAAATAAGACTTAATAAAAAGGTAGCAAATGAAAAAGACAATTTAAGTTAAAAAATGGCATATTTGCTTTAAAGCCCTTTAATCAATAAAAATTATACAAAACACATGAAAATTTTGTGAGAGTATTATTGTAACTGATCTAGAATGAATTAAACTTCAAATTTTTCTTTAAATTCTGAGCTAATGGAGGGAATGGTCAACATTATTATAATTTTTGAAATAATTTTAAAAATAGTGTATGGGGATTCTGGGGGCACAGCTTAGGGAAGAGTGTTTGGCCATGTGCAAGGCTATGGGTTTGATCCCCAGCACAGAAAAAAAAAAAAAAAAAGAAAAAAAGAAAAAGAAAAAAGAAAAAAGTCATATGAAAGAAAGCCTTTTCCTGATTTCCAGTTAAATATTTAACAATATTCTAAATAAAATTAGTCAATTGATTATCCTTAATCTTTTTCATCCCCTGCTTTTTCATCCCAATGGCTCTGTCAATAAGAAAAAGAAACTACTGTTAATAGAAAGCCTAACTTAAGTATACAACATCCAAAATGAATTAATTTCAAATGGATACAGGGAGAGCAAAAATAGCAGCTGAAGGTAAGCTGCTACTGACAGCTTCCAAACCTGACTTTAGGCTAGCAATGAAGGGGTTGAAATTTCTTTGAAAGAATATACACTGAATTATTATAAACCAAATTAACCTATCTGAGTGGTTCTTCTGTTAACTTGTTTTCTTTCATGTGGTGAATATAAACTGAATAATCACAGTCAAATTGTTCTTGGATACAGAACATTAAAAGATACAGACAACAACATAGCAGGCTACCATCATTTTATATACAACTGATAACTTCTTAAAAATTGCTGTTTTATTTCAAAATAACTAGCATTATATTCCTGGAAAAGAAACTAACAGTGAGTATCATCTATTAATGAATTTTAGTGCCACTACAAATAAGACAAGAGCAGAGCCCAAGTTTCTGATCTTCAAGGACTACGCCTAATGGTAATACCAATCATATTATCCCAATACGACACTGACACTTTAGAACAACTGAATAGGATGTTAATGTCATTTTCACTGTTCTTTCATTCAAGGCAGCTGATGGTTAAAGTGCCTGGAATGCACATAAATTATTTGTATCCTATGACTTTATTGTATGGTTAGAAAGGTGGAATAGCAGAAGAAAAAGAGGCAGGACAAAAGACTTTGAAGTTTTCTTTCTTCAGATGAATGCAGAGGCGATTACATTATGAGTAGAATTCTGTAAAAATAAATCCATTTGATAAATTTAGGTCTGGGGAAACAAATGTAAAATTCCTAAAGAAATTTTATCACTATATGATTTCAAAAAATTGAAACTTAACTGTTCAAGTTTTTAAGTTTTATTAAAATTAGATTTAGAGTATATCATAAAATACTAGTATAATTTTATCAAGTATGCTGTCTTAATAAAAATAAACTAGAATTCATTTCTTTTTATAGAAAAAGTTTAAAATGTATTAAAATTGGTAGAGAAGACCCTGGGCCTGCATGGCTGTTTTGGGTATAAACATCCTCAGTAAATATTTATATAATTACCTTGAACTACTTTTTAAAAAAATGAAACTATCAGGCTGAGGAATTTCACATACACTAAAACTATAACTGATTAACTATTCCTCCCAATGCTTGGTAACTTTTATAAAATGACTGGAATGACTGCTAGATCTACTCTTTCAAATGAATGTACAAGGTAAAAAACAGACCATATGGCCAATTCATAGATATTTTGTAAGAGTTTAGAGTCATGAATCACAAAGGTTGAGAAGGGCTGAAGTGACTCAGGCACGTAGAAACAAGAAAAATTGGGATGGTTTTCTTATGGCAAGGCCTCTTCATGCACAAATATCATTATAACCTGACTCTTAGGATTGCCCTGGACTGCAGACACAGGCAGAAAAGAGGCATGTTTCCAGTACTAAAGGCAACTCTAGATATCACACTGACCAGGTTAGAGGGCAGACTCTATTATGTAAAATACTGGCTGGCTTTGATCTTCCTCATTTAATTAAAAAACCCAGAAACATAGCTCATATTTTTAAGAGGTCTCTGTGGCTTTTCATAAATTATTTTCCCCAAAGGTCATATTTATACATGAAAATGTCACGTAAACTCTGGTGCCAAAGAGGAGAAGGTGCAGATCAAGAAGGTATTGAAAATGTTTATCTGCAACAGTAACCAGTCAGTTACTATCAAGACTAGGATGATATTGGAACATTTTATGGTTTTAAAGTAAACTTTTATACATGGAAGATGTAGAAAACATTTAAAAACACACACTTGTAAAAGCACCAAAGTTATTTTTGGTTTGCAGTAAAGATAATTTTGTATTTTTGTATACTTCTATATATATCTGTCCTTTAAAGAAACAAGCAAAACAAAGCCACAAAGCTTTACTTGAAGCTTGTCTAACTCCCTCCTCTCTCGTTTATTGCTGGAGCAGTGTTATGAAGGAGAGCAGTGCTTCTGTTCCTAGCTTGCTTTCTCAAAAACGTTTCTCTACAGTAGAGTCTAGTTGGTAGGTTAGCTTAAGGGTCTTTACTGAACTGAACTGAGTGCAGCTAGAGAGCGAACCTTTCACATTTCTACTCTTTTCAGTTCTGATGAGTCTCAGGCTGTTTGTAGGCTCCCCACAGAAAAGGAATGGGAATATTTTAAATAAATGATAATGGCTTAGTCATTGCATTCAATTTCTTCAATAAAAGCAAACAACTTACTGATTATAATTCTTCAGGGATAATCAACACATGACTATGCCACTAATGAAAATCCTTAAATGTGTATTTTATTAGCAATATGCTTATAATGCCAAACTACAGAATCAGACAAGTGTCAACATATAAAGGAGTGATAAATTCTAAAGCTATATAAATTACTTTAAGCAGAAAAAAGTTTATCTAAATGCTGTTAAACAAAAGAGAACAAAACTAAGAACAATTATTAAAATTACTGTAGACAAGCCAAATAAGAAATTTTATAAGTTGAATATTAAACATATATATAATTATTCACTGATTATGAATGAGGGATAAAACAATAACTACAGTTCACTTTTCTACATGTAGAAAATAAGTCATCTGCATATTATAAAACATACTCACTCTTTACTTTCCTTTGTTCTGTCTATAATAAGTTCTAGAGAACATTTTTGGTTCAGCCAGAAGGCAATCAGGTTATTTAAAAGAACATTGTACAGAAAAAATTCAGAAGCTAGTTTCTGAGATTTATGCCATTAAAATTACTGTATCATAAGGAACAAGCAGGGTATAGTCAAGCAGAATAATAAACTGTTAAAAAATTTTAAAATATAAACTTTGTACTTGGTACCAATGCAGCAGTAGAATTTTTACTCACTTGATACAATTTATTTCTCCTGATGAAGAGCTTCAATGAAAGCATCAAGTTTCTCTTGAATTTCTCTAACTTTTTCTATGGAGATAAAAAGAGATAATAAATAAGTTAAACAAAAACAAATTAGTTTTTCAAAGGCACTGCAAATCATAGGAGACAACCACTTAAGGTCTGCTATACTTCTCTAACTACTGGAAGTATAAGGAAAAAAATCAGAGCCTCCATATCACCTGAGGTCCACATAATGTTTTTTGCAAGAGGGAGGACAAAGTGTCTGCTTTGGGAATCTATTAAAAGCTATAGACTCTTAAACAGAAAAATGCAGGCACAGAATACAGGTACAATTATGCATAGGATTTTAATAAATTCTCAGATTCTTTGAAGCCTAATCAAAATATAGCAATATCATTTTAAAAATGAAAAGAAAAAAAAAAACAGAAAAAAATCCCAAAGACAAACAAACAAACAAACAAATAAAAAAAAATGTCTAACAGCTGTTAGACTAGGAAATGACTTTAAGTATAAAGTATAAAGTAACAGGAGAAATAACAGGAAAGATCAACCAATCTGACCAGAAAAATGCATACTTTCAGTCATGTCAAAATGATTAAAAGGCAGAGAAAAACTGTGGAAAATATTTGCAACAAACAGGAAAGGGCAATAACACTAAAAATACACACAAAAAAGTACTTTTACAATTGTGAATGAGAAAAGTTTAAAAACACCAGAGCTAGTAAAGGTAATTTTATAATATTTGCCTATACAAGTTTTTCAGGTTTATAGACTTCCAAATAAAATCTGTAAGTTCTATCTGTAATATAGATTTCCTCTACAAATGTGAATTATCTGTATATGCTGATCTCTTACTAAAATTGGAAACATGATTTATACTACTTCACTGCTAACTTAATCTTCCATCTCCTAAATTAAAGTATAGGTTATGCTATGCATGATCACAAATACTTTTGTTCTTTTAAATACAATTTAACATATTAATGGGAATAATCAAAGTGAGCTGACTGGTTCAAAGTTAGTGACCTACAGGTAAAAATGGCAAGCATTCAATTTTTATCCATAGATAAAATCAACACTTACATTTACATAACAACATTTACATTTAAAAACAACATTTACATTTAAAATAAATAATCTGTAATTAAAGATAAAAGTAACCCTTTTTTACTATCAAGGGGGCATTAATGATGAGTACCCAATAAAAGGAAGAATTGATTTTTTTATAGATTCTTATTAGCATTGCAGGCAATCAACAAAGCCGTCTATGGCGTGTATAAAGAACACAATATCATATTCTTGTTTTGATAATTTAGCATTTCTAATTATTGACATTAGATTAAGATTAATATAAAATTTGAGGGGAAGAAGCATCTATTGTTTTAATCAAACTATTTGTTGAGAATACATGACAATAGTTATTACAATGGTGGCATCACTTTCCTATACATAAGATTAACCTAGAGAAACTAGAGAAAATAATTCCCATCTATCTCTTAGAATTTAGTTTATATTTTTCTAGCAGACTAGGTTCCATTTCTTAGATAGCAAAGTAGTAAACACACTTACATTCCCAAAACAATGCCACCTTCTTAGTTTAAAAATTATTCCATCTAATTGCTCAGAAACAGCCAAGTCTATATTTTTTGCAAGGAGTGAAAAAGTTTCACAAAAACACAGTTTATCAGTTAAAGGATTTTTTTTTTTTTAAAAGGGAGGACAGTGAGAGAAAGAGAGAATCAATTTTATTTAGTTTTTCATGTAGCCTTCATTGCTCTGACACTTAGTTGTGTATGTGGTGCTAGGGTTTGAACTTGGGTGCCCCTGCCTGTCAGGCAAGCGCTGTAATCCCTGAGCCACCACTCCAGCCCAGTTAAAGGATTTTTTATATGGAGGTAGGGTAGGAGGAAAAGTTTTCTAAATTGTCTCAGAGAATTCTGGAAATGGACAGGGTCTTTCAAAACATCAATCAACCTGAACAGCACAAACACAAGAATCTCAAAGAGGCATGTAGAGCCACAGCAATGCTTCTAAACACTTCAGTGATAAAAATTTCTACTTGGGCACACTGTACCATATGAAGAGATAAAATCCAGTTCTATTTGATACAGGATTTGAGAGCAACCAGGCAGCCGCAGGGCCAGCAATCCAACCTTTTGACCTATCAGTGACCTCCATCCTCAGCTGAACAGAACACTGTGGCATGAGGTACAGTGGCATCACTCAAAAGAGAAATGTGCAGAGCAACAGCTTTTTGTAATGAAAGACAGAAGAACCACTCTTGAGCATGTGTTCATCTCTACAAGGTCTAAATGAAAATCAAATCCTAAAATAAAGAGGTGAGCAAAGATATCTATCTATCTATCTATATAGATATATATATATATTTTTTTCCAAATGAAAGTAAAAGGACTATTTAACATGAACCAGTATAATAGAATAATAATAAACTATCAAATTTCTCTTAGAAAGCTATGCTTTTATAAAATTTTTTACAATCAGAATACCAGGACACAGTACTATCATGCCTTAAACCCTTAAGAATGACACAAAGGTAACTTTAGTTTCGAGGAAGAAATGGAGATGGACATCATGAGAGAGGGAGAATGGAGGTAAGCTTACAGAAAAAAAGAGCAGTTGTCACAGATGTATCCTTTTAATGGTAATTTGAAAAAGTGATTTTTCTTTGTTGTTCTTTCACCTACACAATGCACTCCATAGGACACAGAAGATATCCCACCTTTAGGAAGCATTCCTTGATTACTCTTTCATTCAAACATCTATGAAGTGTTTACTATGTCTGGAGTAATTTCAAATGTGACATTTCAGCTGCATGTGGTGGCACATGCCTGTAATCCTAGTGACTGGGAGGACTGCAAGTTCTAGCCTTTAGCAACATTTAGTGAGACTCTCAATAACTTAGGAAGACCCTGTTTTAAAAAAATAAATAAATAAAAGAACTATGGACGTAGCTCAATGGTAAAATGCTCTCAGGACGGGGGGGGGGGGATTTCATTTGGTCCTCATTCAGTCCTACAGGTATCACTGCCAAAGATGAGAATATTAAAGCTTGAAGAGTTAGCTGTGCCTGTGTTTCTATGATTCAGAAACACATACTACATTTGGTATCACATGCTCATTCTCAATGGTAACAAAGCAATTATCATTATTTTAACTCTGTTACAAGTACTACTTTTTATGTGAAATAAGACATAATTCAGTAAAAACCAGCAATATGAATACAGAGCAGCCTTGGCTATTTATAAAGCAAACTTCCTTTTCTATTAAGTATTTATAACTAGAGAATTCTTATAAAATTTGTGACCAACTTGATAAATGAAACCAACTAAGGAAGGGATTTCTGTTACACAATTCTAAATGAAGTGAGTATGGAGTCTACTTTCCATTCACCCAATGTTTACTTAAAAGATGAGCTATTTCAAACATCAATTCATTGTGCTTCTTGATTGAGTCATGAATATTCCCATAATCCCCAACTCATAAACCACCAGTCTCAGTGAATGAGGTTCTTTTTCTTTTTTTCTTTTCTTCAGATGACTTGACACCCATTCACATTTTAGGTCTCTTTATCTCCACATGAAATGATACTGCTACTCTCACTTTCTTTTTGAGTTTTCTGATACTTGCTCTAAAAGTCTCAAATATAGACTAATCTGTAATTAGGTTTTGAATACACTGAATGCCAAAGGCCAAACTTGGGAGAAGGTTCACTTCAGTGGTTAATACCAGTTTAGAACAGGAACAAAGAACCACACACAAAACACTACCACATTCACTGAAATAAACCTTTTACGACTTTCAGTGTTTTTAAAGAAAGCATGAAGAAGTAGCAAACTTACAGTGCATGGTACTGTAAGCAAACCACACATCCAAAGACCTAAATGTCCTTAACAGAACTATTTCATAAGATGCTGAATAAACACTTTGTACCAGGCTTTAAGACACCCTGTAGGTGAGATTCTGCTGTTAAGAGCTGTTCAGTGAAGAATTGAAAATTAAAGGAATACTCTTTACTGTGTAATGTGTTATTCCTGAAAAAATTTGCCTTTTATTAGACAATTACACTATAAGTGCCCTTTAGGAGTTCAGTATTTAAAGAAATCTAAGATACAGGGAAATAAGGCAAAAAATTAATAAGACGCCAGATTCAAGATGATCAACACTTCAGTCAAAGGATAAAAACAGTGCACTTTACCGCTGATGAAACTCAAATGTATAAAGCTCAATCCAGCATTTATCTTCTGAATCTTGGACCCTATAGTTTTCCTCCTTAGGAATAGGTTTTATTATTTTCAAACAGTCTCATTAATGAAGACAAACAGAATATTTCTGTTTGTTACACAAGGAGGCAACAATTCATATGCCCTGAAAAGCTATTTAAGACTGGTATAGAAGTCAGGATTCCCAAACTTCTGGGATCTGTGAAGACTGAGTTATTTCCACTGTTTCAAAAACTCAAATGGAGGGGCTGGAGTGGTGGTACAGCGGTTATGGCATTGGCCTGGCTCTTGTGGGGACCCGGCTTCTCACTCTAGCACCACTTACACAACTAAGTGTTGGAGTAATGAAAAACAGATGAAAAACTCAATAAAATTGATTCTTCTTTCCCTCTTTCCTCTCTTTTGCCCCTCTCTCTTAAAAAAAAAAAAAAAAAGAAAGAAATTCAAATGGAAATTCGTGTTTGGGCTAGAATTACATCCATTCTCTTTACTATTCATTTAGGCTGATTGGGAACTATAATTGGTAGCTATATGTTTCTAATTAAAAATAATATAATTGTATTGTTGTAGACAAAATCTTCAAAGACATGGACATCACAGTAATATAATGAAAGGTTTGATGAAACCACCCCTTTAAAACTAAAAACAGAAATCACTGGTCTAATCCTCTAATAATCAATTGGCTGGGAGTTATTTTATATCATTTTTAGAAAGGAGAGAACACAATATGACCTACACCTTATAGGTTATACTACAATGTGGCATTTTGTCATCACCCTTACAACTGTGGAGGAGCCATAGTTCTAGTTCTAAGTGATCGCACTGTATCTTTTTAAACTTACTTTCTGTTTGTTCTTTGGTGTCTTTTTATTTATTTGATGTTAACCTTCCAGCAAAAAATGTAATCACAAACTGCAATACATTCCTCACAGGGCTACTTGATTCATTTTGGAAAAATCAATTTTATAATGTTTTTTCTAAGAATCAATGTGGGCAACAGCAGGAACTACTTATATGAATTATCTATTTAGAAAAAAAAATCTATCATTTAAAATTACTCAGCCTAGTACAATACTTCCTATGTAACAGATGTCCAAGAACATTCATTGTTCAGTCATTTATAGTTGAGTAAACCAACTTAACCATAACTTAATTCAAACATTTAAGAAGATTATTAAAAATATTTACTACTTTATGACCCTTAAATAATGTTTTTTCAAAGAAAATTGCCTTAAAAAAGTCTATCAGATAAATTACAATGTAGGCTTGTTGAATATATAAACAGCCAGGATCTTTTTGGCAAATATAATCAAAACCTCTTTAAATACTTTCTTCGTATTTTGAAGACTATTCTCCACGACTTTAGTATGGATGAACACAAACTAGCCTTGTATCCAGGTTTTTATACTTGTTAGACTCTTCACCTTTCCTAAGTGGATGGCAACCCTAATTTCAGCTTGGTTATTAATGATTATTGATCTGTTTTAATTAACAACTGAGCAGTATCATTCCAGGTGCTTGTCAATGTGTAAAACCTTGAAGAAATAATATTTATAGATGTTTGAATATGCTAGATGTATAATTCTTCTAGTTCTTTAGATACGTTTTATCTTTGGATAAACTAACCCAGACAGACATGAATTTGGATTGCACCATTTTGATTTTCCCCAAATTGTTTATGAGCTTACTCTGAAGAATATTACAATAAAGAGTCCCATGAAATGCATGATTATATGTTGCTATTTGATTCATATCATCTAGCTCTGTTCTATTTTAAGAAGACTGATGAGAAACTTCTTTCAGGTGTGTGTCCTGTCATATCTACCCTTCTCCTAAGTACCTGCTGTGCTGTGTTCTGAAGATCACCATGAATCAGGTAACCCAACTTTGTTTTCTAATGTACAACATCTACTTTGCCTCTAGCAAAGAATCCTTGGTCATGTTATTTTGTGGGTTACCAACCTTATCCCAAGCTCCACTTTATTTTATTTGCTTAAATTTTCCCTTTCCTCCCATCAATGTTTTCATTTAAGTATTTTTATCTTTTGTATAGAATGTTTGTAAACTGCCTCAGATCCGGAAACCGATAAACAAACTAACAAGCTTGTTTATAGAAGATACACCATTAGTCAGCTGATTTATACAATATGCCATAATAATTCTAAGTGTTCTTTTTATAGTAAAAGTAAAAAGTATATTTTTTTTGTGATTGAAGACTATATATATATATATATATATATTTTTTTTTTTTTTTTAGAAAGAGGGGACAATGAAAGAGAGAGAGAGAGAGAGAGAATCAATTTTTACTTAGTTTTTCACATGGCTTTTGTTGCTCTGAGACTTCTTTGTGTACCTGGTGCTGGGGTTTGAATTCGCATACTTGCGTATGCCAGGCAAGGCCTTAACTGCTGAGCCACAGCTCCAGCTCATGACCATATTTTTAAATGTAAAAGCTAGACAGATTCTAAGATGATTCTTTAATTGTCTTTGGTTCATAAATTCATTATTATTCAAATAATTTTCCGTAACTAAAATCAGCAAATGAAAAAGATTATAATTGTCTATTGTAATTTATTTTATTTTGTATCCAGTACACAAAATGTTCCATATTATAACTATTAATTCAAATTATGAGCAATAAAACCTTTAGTAGTTATTTTATAAGTTCATTTAACACACAGTTTTATTTTCTCCAAGAAAAGATTAAAATATACTTGCAAAGTGAATAGATTTCTTTTGCCTGCTCCTGCAGGAAAATCTAAATATCAGTACATTTTTAAAAAATTTAGGCAATTAATTGGGAACACTTAAAAAATCAGTAAAACATTCTGTCCCAACCAGCTAACTATGCTCTTTTTTTAAAAAATGTTTTTCTTTTCAATTTTCCTCAATTCTCAAAAGTATATTATTGCTCTGTATTTTGTTAGGAGGAAAGCTGAAACATTTTAAGAAAAGGAAAACCACCCAGGCAGTCCTTAAAGAGACAGGACACCATTTATCACCTACAAAGACAGATTTATAAGAAGAGGGCCCCTTCTGTTCCTTTAAGACTGCAAAACAGATGGGAAGTGAATGGACAGTCAATGGCACAAGAAAACACATGGGAGGTGCTGCTGTATGTATGTTCCCAGCATAAGAAAGAGGTCAAGATTGTAACTGCATGACTGGGTCCTGGAAAGGGTCTTTCTTCAAGCTGTTACAAAGACAAACGCTAAACGCTGTTCCTCATCCTGCTGTCAAACTGTTATAAATATTGGTTTGTCAAAAGACCTTCAGTGCTGAAGCTTTACAAAGAAGGCATAACAGATGAATGAATCATGAGAATGATTCTTAAACAGTTAGCTCATTAATGTAATTTTAAAAGTAAAAGAAAATAATATAAGATCAGAGAATGCAATTCTGAACCCAACTAAAAATTCATGAAAAAACAAAGAACTAAAAACTGCAGGATTTAATAATTATAAATTGAGATAAAAAGAAAAAATGAAATAAAAAGTTATGTTTCTTAAAGAAGATGCTGCATCAGGACAGAGAATTACTAAACTTATTGCAAGAATAGGTATTCATGTTTTGTTAGGCTGATTTTACAAGCTCTGTTATTTATCACAATAATCCTGGAAGGAGATATAGTTACTGGTACAGGCTGAATATCCCTTATCTGAAATGCTTAGGCCCAGAAATCTTTTAGATTTTGGAGATTTTTGGATACTAGAATATCCGTTTTGATTTTTCTGGATGAACATTCCTAGTCTGAAAATTTAAAATCCCAAAACTCAGAAAAGTTTCACTTTGACACTTAAAAAGTTTTGGATTCTGGAGCATATTAGATTTCAGATTAGGAATGCTCAACCTGTGTTGGTTTCATGAATCAAAACAAGGCTCAGAAAAACAAAAACAGCTTCAGAATTACTTACATACTTGTTAAATTAGAAAATTCAGTTTTATATCGCAATTTCTTTTTCTGTGTAGTAGAAAAGGACAATTACCAAATTTAAAGAGCAATGACAAAGATTCTAAACCTGAGTTACTTTTTTAGATGATTGAAACCATTATGAACATCTTGAGAAGACAAACTTTTCTAGATTCTTAATGATGATTTTCACTACGAGAGTAGGCTCTAAAACTAATACATATTAAAAATACAAAATAGGAAGTCAAATTATAGGAATTGGGTTACCTATGGTCACCTATAAACCTAAACCCAAAGATTAAAGATGAACAAAATCTCAAAACAACTTTAAAAAGATATTATATCTAACGTATATTGTTAGCCCCAGCTTTGGCATAAATGTTTATGTAACTGGCTAAATCATTAGCCTCAAAGAACATCAATTTCCCCATATGAACAATAGGGATAATGCCTTACAAGCCCCGTATGACTTCAAAAGACATGTAAGTTCTATAAACTGTAAAGCATAATACAAACGGAAGGGACAGATGAAAGTTGATTCCAAAGTACCAAATTATGCAGTTACACGGGAATATTTTCTAATCTTACATGCTAGATTATTGCTTTCTCTTATTTATAGTAATCTTGGAAAAAAACTATTTCAGCAGAAGTGAGAATAAAAGACCATAAAGTTAAGAAGCAAGTGCATTGTTAAAAGGTTGGCAGATAAACATTCAGTTTTCCTAAGTAAAACAGAATCAAGATCAAAAAGTAGACTGTATGGAATAAATCCATTAGTTTTAAGATGAGAATGATTGAGTATTGAAAATGATGTAGAAGACATAATGAAAACACAAACACACATAGGAAGGCTAGGGCCCTAAATGCAGGTGGGAGATTAACTTTCAAAGGACAGTAATTTTCAGTACATGTTATGTGACAATATGGCTTCCGGAATATTTGAACTATATAAAGCTAATGGTGCCACAAGCTTTATTAATGTTGCTTGTTCCTCTGTTTAGTATGAAGAAAAGGAAGTAAAATTTAGCTCACTGTGACAGATGAGAAACTACAAATAAGGGTATGGAACTGAAGATTTGGGGGTATAACTGGAAGCCAACTGGAGCACTCCAGAAATTATACTGCTAGGACTACATTCCAAATTTTGTTAAACTACAATATTACAGTGGTAATCTCTGGTTGGCAGCACTTAAAATTTTACCACCTATATTTTTCTAACATATCACAATACATATGTGATATATTAGCTCAGTAATAATAATAATAAAAAACCCCACTAAACATACAGTAAGTATACTTGGTAAAGATCTGTCTTACAGACATTTGTTCATATATCCCAGAGTATAAAGAGGTACAATAAAATAAATGGGCTGGAGCGGTGGCTCAGCGATATGGCATTTTGCCGGCATGTGCGAGTATGTGAGTTCAAACCCCAGCACCATGTACACAACTAAGTGTCTGAGCAACAAAAAGCCATGTGAAAAACTAAATAAAAGTTGATTCTGTCTCTTTCTCTCATTGTCCCTCTCTCTTAAAAAAAAAAAAAGATAAAAAAATACACCAAAATTCTTGGCTCAGAAAGGAGATCTAAATGAAATTAAAAATGATAAACTTCTTTCTATGACCCAAAATACTAAAAATAGGGAATAGATGAAAGAACCGTTCTAAGAAAAAATTAAAATGGGTTATCCTGTAAACAGGAAATAACAAAGAAAAAGAAAATCTATTATCTAAAATATGCTGCACAAGCTTGAAAACTTCACTAGTACAAGAAAGATTTCAATTCAGTGTGGTCCCAAGCAATGCCTCTTGGTTCCACAACCATCAAAAGGTTATTTGGGGAAAAAATAAAAAAGGTTATTTGGGAAAATATCTGTTACTCTAAAGACTGAGCTTATTATGTACTAGCTTCCATTCCTATGAACAGGATAATTAAGATAATTAAATTTCTAAGGTAATTTTTGAATTGTGTTCCTTGGGTGGAAAAGTTTGGAAATGTATAAAACAGTAAAATATTAAAATTTCTTTTGTCCTTAACCCACCTTTCTAACCACCCTGAGAACTGTTTGGTGAGCATCTATTCACCAATCCTTTAAGAGTTTTTTACTGGGAATGGTGGTGCACACTTGTAATCTCAGCAGCTCGGGAGGCTGAGGCAGGAGGATGATGCAGGTTCAAAGTCAGTCTCAGCAACTTAGCAAGGCCCTGAGTAACTTAGTGAGACCCTGTTGCTCACCACTGTACGAAAAAAAAAGTATTCATATCTTGCTTAGTTTTATTATTTTATATTGTTGCATAGGCCAGTGGATGGTTTTCTTACTACGGTTAGGTTTCTATTCTATTTTTTCCATCTTAGAAATGGGGAGAGTTATGGCTTATGATCAATTGCATATCATATTGTTACTTTATATGCATTTATGATCATAAAACAACTCAACTCTTAATGAAGAAAAATTCCAGTCTTTCAATCTGACTTTAAATACATTTGTATTTAATGTAATTACTAATAAAGGAGAATTGGCTACTGCTAAAGAAAAAAAAAAAGAAATTGGGAGAATACTTAAAAACATAAAAATTAAAAAAGCAAACAAAATTTAATCCCAACTTTAAAGATATTACTTCATTCTAATATCTTTTTTTTTTTTTTTAAAAGAGAGAGGGACAGTGAGAGAGAGAGAGAGAGAAACAACTTTATTTAGTTTTTCACATGGCCTTAGTTGCTCCAACACTCAGTTGTGTACGTGGTGCTGGGGTTTGAACCCGGGTCCTCGTGCTTGCCAGGCAAGCACCGAAACCGCTGAGCCACCGCTCCAGCCCCTCATTCTAATATCTTTCACTGAAGAAATGATCAGCATTATTAGAAGTGGAAAAACAGCCTAATCTTTAGTTTATGTATGTGCACTAGCATTTTGAAAACCAAAAAATATTTTCACAATAGTACATAAATAAAACATTTTAAAATAAAACTGCAAAGTCAATCTCTAGATTACTGAAGAGAATTTTCTTGTTTTTATTAATACTTTTAAGAAGTTAAAAACTAAGCTTAAAGCAAAAAGAATATACTTGCTAACAAAGTACTGAATACCAGTAGCCTATATACGGAGAAGTAAATATCCTTTTATCTTATACCAATTTACCAATATCCCACAGTCATGATTTTCAAAGACAGATTTAGGCCATGAAAAACGTGCTCCATTCTAAAAGCCCATTCTGAACCTAGACTTCCTCATCAATAACCTGGAAAGTACATACCGAAGCTTTGTCATATGAAATTCTGTGTGCAAATAACTGCTTCTTTAACACAGGACTTCCCCCAGGGATTATTCTGTCTTGTGTCAATTCAGTTCTTTTTTATGGTGTGTGTGGCTATGACACAAAGCAAAACATGCCTCACCTACATAAACTCAAGGTGAAAATAATCCTTCATTATCTTCCTTAGCTGCTTTAGTTTGTTGATTTTGCCTTATTATGAAAAATACTTCTATAATGTCAGAGTTTAAAAATGCAATCACTTTTGCCCAGAGAAAATGCGTTAAAGAGCTCAAGTACATAATGCACCAATTAAAAAAAAAGGGTGTGAGAAAAAGAATATTCACTCAAACCTTAAAAAAAATGAGTATTGATAGCCTAAAGCAGAAATAATATTTTCTGTAGTGAATAGAAACATTAATCTTTCCCTTTTCAAACATACACACTTCTAGTAATAACCATTCCAAAAAGAACATGAGAATGTATTCTAATAAACTTAATTCCTCATAAACATAAAAAGTAAAGTTTTTTTTTGGAAGTTAGATGGATTAACAACTAGGAAATTACTGGTGACCTATAAATAAGAGGTTTCCATGTAGTTGAAAGCCATAAGATATTAGAAAGGCAGCGGGTGAGTATAAAGTGAATACAGCAAGTATAAGCTGCTCTACTAGAGAAATGAGATAGCAGCTTTCTAGTGAGAGAGTAGGTGAAGGTTTCTTAGTATGAAAAGAGCCTTACTCCTTTTCATTTTAAGTCACAAGAAGTGGGTTAATGAACCAAGAACTAATGATCACAATCATCCAACTGAACATGTACAATATATAGCACAAGGTATGGTGGACTTAGGGCTGAACCAGATCACTGGCAGAATGGGTCAATCATACTAGATGTGAAAATAGTTTTCTTTAAATGGTTATTTTGGTTGATTTAAAGTTTCTGTTAATCAAAAGCCTTCATTCTGATCATCTGAACAACCTACTAGCAGTACCTGAATAAGGTTTTTGTAACTGAAGGAAGGGAAATAGGCAGGCAGGCAGGAGGGACAGCAACAGTTTAGGTTTAGGTGACAATAATCTAGTAGGAGTTACAGTGAGTGACATAGGAAAAAGGACAAAGGGAAGACTGTTGAGAGAAATGGTACAGGTCAGAAGAGCTGAAACAGTATTGAGGCAAACAATAGCCACAACACTGAGAAACAAAAGATGACATAAGGATTAGGGTCCTTGCAGCTCAGCACTCTCCCCAAGGCACCAAATTCCACACTTTGGCATGACCACCCCCAGCCCTTCCCCACACTTTTCCTTTCAAAAAATCCCCTTTGGACTTAGGTACCTAGAACTCTACAACTCAATGCCACCCTCTCCTCCTCTAAATCCCTTTATAATGGCCTTCTTGGGTTAAGTATATAGAAACATAATGAACATACTATTGTAGGTGGGCTCACGTTAACTTACCAAATTTTCTACAGTCACAACATCAGACTTACAAAAGATACATTTTATCCCAAATAATAAAACAATAAATTGTCTTGCTGTGAAGAGGAAGAACTCTTAAGTATATCACTCACTGATCCAGGGGCAGATGGGTAGGTGGTGACAGTGGCCTGTGAAGTTTTGTCAAAACTTTCACGCAAGAGCCTCACCTCTAGGAAAATAGTTTTAAATGTGTATATCTAACTTTCCTTTTTTCTGCAATTTAAGGTTTCAAACTCTGAGTATAATGATCTTTCTGGAATGATTTTCAGTCCCATAATATTTCAGGGCCATTGTTTTTATGCATAATAACACTCAAAGATAGGTAGGCATGGGAATGTAAAGTAGCCAATGGAAATAAATTCAAGGGTATCTTGGCATTTTTTTTCCTACTGGAATAAAACCATACTGGCTAAAAACTAAGGGTTCCCATTTAGCTATAGTCCACTGTCTGCTTTTTATTCAGGTTTCATCATGGCATGAAGATATTCTATATCTATTCTACAAATCAGAATGATATTTTTTAGTTCAAAAGTCTTTTTAGATTAAGCAGCTATAATAAATTCCTCTTCTACTCTTAGCTTTTAAAATGGAAGTCAGATCATTTTGTTGCCTTATCATTTAAAAATTGCATAGTCCACTTGCTTAATAATGTAATTATTAAATAATACTAACTATGAAGAACAAAGTTTTCATTATAAAAATAATTTATGTAACAATATCTGGTAGCTTAGAAAAAAAGAGAAACTTCCATCTACAACCTATATTTCTAAGTTTTAGCGTCATAACTGAATCTCATGCAGACTAAGATACAAACGTTCCATCTTTGCTCCTTTCTAATTATCTAGAGAAAGCATAGGATGAAGGATAAGAGGAGACTGGGAACGTGAAGAAACACAAAGAGGAGCCCCAACAGCATTGTATAACCCCAAGAGAAACAAACTTTAAGTTTCCAGAAACAATTGCTTGCTGTCTGGGAGATGCTCAGGCATCAAACAATAAAGAACAGTCAACAGAGGCAAGAGGCCGAGCACGCTGCTGTGATTCCTTCTCTCTAATCCCTCTGAGCTCTAGTAAAAAGGCCAGCTGTTGCCACCTCGCGTAGGGAGTCAGCAGAGCAAATTATCTGCGGGAGGTGTGGGGGGGCATTGGGGATATTGGAAAATTCTAATTTACCAGCCTCTTTAGTTATACTGTTTTTAAAATTAAGGATATCAAGCTATACCATTACAATAAGCCTGAACAATGGTAACCCAAGTAAAGGAATTTATCACTGTTGACACATTTCATTGGTAAATATGAAGTTATACATTGAAACTTGTTAGAAAACATTTCAATGCTCCCAATCTAGCTCAAGAAAAAGCCTACACTTAGAATAATGGCCACTTTGTTCAATTAAAGATTTCATATCTGTCACAGCTGGACTCAAAATATGAATACAATCACACTGAAAAACTGCCTGAATTTTGGACAACTTAAAGGCTACTTAATTATGTTGTGATCTGACAGAGTATATTTGAAGACATGTTTACAAGTCATGAAGAAAATTAGCTTCCTTTAATCTGTTTATGGCTTCATGTGCACTTTGGAGTTCCTTTACCCAGATGTTCTACCAAAGTTTTCATACAATTTGAAAATTTTTTAAATTATAGGAAGACACAGGATAACTGCAAATGAATGTCATCAGAACAAAAACGCATGGCTCTCAGACCCACCTTACTGTTAATAAGGATACTGTTAATCATGGAAACATCCTAACATAAAGGACAATTCTGTATAATATAAAGGACAATTCTATATAGTTATATTTTTTTCAAAGGCTTAAGTTTTTTCCCCCAAATTAGTTCAGCACAATAATTAAAATACCTAGGTTAAGTCTTGGATTTACCACACACTACCAATATGTTTGTAAGCCTCTAAACACTTATCTATAAAAAGAGAAAAATAACTCTACTTCAAAAGGTTGCTAAGAATCAAATGAAAATTCATTTAAGTCACTTTTCTGGTGTATGAAAAATATTCAAGTATTAATTTACAGTCATAGCTTTAAGTTTTGACATAGGAGTGAAAATGAATTTATTGTAAAATATGAAGGAAAAGAAGCTTTAGTCAGAGCAATTTAAACAAATGTTAATGCCTCTTTACTTCTTGGGTATCAATGATTCTCTGATTACACAGAAAATAAAAAGTATAACTTGGGCTTTAGTGAATGAAAGATAAGATAGAAAACTAAGTTCTAAGTTCCAAGCAACTTATAGTAATAGTCCAGATGCTCACAATAATCTAGTTAATAGGTGATACAATAATCACAGAATAAAGACTAAAAGAACTACATGTTGTACTGATGAAACTTAGCAAAAAAACACAAACAAGAAAACCCCTATAAGCCACCGTTACCAGTGCCTAGACACTCAGTTTCAAGATGGGACGGGGAAGAACAAATTAGTTTGTGAAATGTTATAAGTTTTACATGACAATAATCATAAAATGTATTTGGATTTTATAAATCCTACAATCTATCAAAGAACAATTCTGAATTGAGCCATAATACCAATCTTTACTTTCCTAAAGAAGGTATTTAAGAATCATGGTCTATTTTAATAACTAGTTTGGTACCTTACTAAAAATTACGCTAGGAGTTCATCTAAATTGATGTTATATTTAAAAGGCTGTAAAAATCCCATGAAATTAATCTTACTACAAAATCAAAAGAATCTCATAAAGGTCATAATAGACATACTAAAATACTGGTCAGTTCTAAGTGTGGGTAGATATTGTAAATAAAGAACCAAGGTACAAAGATAGGTTGCTTAATGTATTCAATTGTCCATGAGGTAATTCAGTCTTCTGACATATTCAGAGGTTATGGTTTCAAATGTCATTTTTTTCACCATAATCCTTTATTAGTCAAAAACCCACAAATCTTCTTTTAATCCTTTTAATTTAATCTCAGACTTACAAAAAAGTTGTAAGAATGCTACAAAAAATGTATTTTTCCTGAAACATTTACTGTTTTTGTTTCATTATCCCCAAATATTACATTGTGTATCAGCTACAAATTAGGATATTTTCCTAAATCCAATTTAACAATTAAAACCTGAAAAGTAACGCTGATGTATCAGTACCCTGGAAATGCTCAGATCTCATTCGGGTTTCACTGACTGTTCCATTAATGTCCTTTAGACAAAAGGCATAGTAAGTTCAGGATTAGACGTTACCTTAGGTTCTCACGTTGTCTAGTCTTTCCTTATCTCTCATAGTTCTGACAGTTGAGGATTACAGTTCACTTATTTTGTACACTGCTCTTTAATTTGGGTTTGTCTGATGTATTGGTATGACTGGATTGAAGTTATTCATCTTTACGAACAACACCTTGGAAGTGGTGGGTTCTTCTCATTGCATTCTGTAAGGTGGCACATGGTTTTGACGCAACCATTAATGATAATATTAACTTTGACCACTTGATTAAGGTAGTGACCGCCAGGTTTCTCCACTATCTCGTCCCTTTTTTACTTATAAGTATTTTCTGTGGAGATATTCTGTGTGATCATATAAACACCCTATTCTTCATCACCGATTTTATTCATTTATTTTCATAATTATCAATTTATGGATTCCTATTTCATATGATGAGTTATGATTTGTTGTTGTCATTACTTGTTATCCAAACTGTCCTAGATTTGGTCAGTTAGAACAACAAGAGGGCCTGTGTCCTGTTGACATGTGCCCATCACCCTTCAAGCACTTCTATATCCTAAGATGCCTAAGCGTTATCCTGTCCTTTCCCTACGTATCTCCAGAGATCCTGGTTTCAATTCATGACTCCTATTTCTGCATTTCTCCTGAGGAAAAAAGAGAGTTCTTTTTTTCATTTCTTTGCTCTTCTTAACTAGCTTCATTTCAACAGTGAATGTGGTATATTTTCTTCAGGATGTGAGAAAACAACGTACTACTACTTATGTACTCATTTTAAAAGGACAATCAGTGAATCTCTAAAGCAGTGAAATGATTTAAAATCAGGTAAGTTTAATACTGAAAAAAATAAGAATGCATCAAAATTTTAATCATCTCCACATTATGCTACGCTTTGCTATTTTCCAATTATAATAAAAACTTTTGATAGTTCTCTTTCTCCAAACTCTATAACCTAGCATGCTACCCTCTAAATGACTATGGTATAATTGAAATTTTGGTCTGTATGGTAACAGTAATGACTGTTAAAATCAAAGTTTTCTGACTGAAGGCATTCATGACCATATTCCCAAGAGTTAGACTAAAGATAAATGGTAAGGTAAAGATACTTTTTTTTTTAAAGAGAGAAAAGGGGAGAGGGGGAGGTAGAGGAAGTCAATTTTGTTTAGTTTTTCATCGGATTTTCTTTGCTCTGACACTTAGTTGCGGTACTGGGGTTTGAATCCAGGTCCTCTCACATGCTAGGCAAGTGCTATACCACTGAGCTACTGCTCCAGCCCAGGTAAAGATATTTTCAATAACAATGAGACTATCTAGTTCTCAGATCTTGATTTCTAAATGTAAGTCTTTAAAAAATGGAAATTGGGTTAGGGACTACGCCTGGAATATTTTGTGATATGGAAGGACAATACTGGGACAACAAGTGAAACTTGAATGGTGTCTGAGAATTACTTACAGTAGTATATCAATGTTAACATCCTGATTTGGGTAGCTGCTAGGAGAAAATCCTTGTTTCTAGGAAATATACATTAAGTACTTTAACAGGAAAAAGTTCTTTGTGGATGCTTTAACTTTCCTGTAAATTTAAGATTAAATGGATGAACAAATCAATGGAAAACGTGAAGGGGAACAGGAGGTGAGGCAGAGGGCAGGAAGAACTACTTACTGAGGTCTTCAGCTAGTTGAACTCGTTTACCAGTAAGCAATTTAACTTTCTTCTCATTGTCTTCAGCAAAATCTTCTAATACTTCTTTAACATTTTTCTCTAATCGCCTAACTGTTCAAAGTAAATAAAAACCCTGAGGAGCACCATTTTATGAAAGCAAAGGATAGTAAAATTAACTATATATGGAGAGTAAATCCTTATTTTTTTTTTTATCATTACACTAGGTCTATTTTTAAGTTCATACTTCTCCCAGTTAGGAATTTCTACCATTATCCAGTACTTTTATCAGCATGAAACTGATAAGTATTCTCAGAGAATGACGCATCTTAAGCTGTCACACTATAATGGAAGTGCACATTTCCCAAAAATCTCAGTGATGCTTAGGAGTTCATTCCTATTAGAACTTTTGAGTAATGAAAGTAGATGCTTGGTATGCTTTACCTCCCACCTTTTTGAGTTTTGACATTTTTATTAGCACTTTAAAGGCAAATTATAATTTTTAGCTTTTTTAAGGAAGTATTTTGACATTGTTTTATTAAAAATGCCAAATTAGAAAGCAGCTTCTATGGCTTACCTTCAGTATTTGTAAGTTGCTGCCGTAAAGTATTTGCAGTGATTGCAAGCATGCGTTGTATTCGCCAAAACAAGACAACATCATTGCATTCCAGCTGAAATATTAAGTGATTAAGATTAACAAACAAAAAGTAAAAATGAAAACCATGATCATAAACACATATAACTATCGAAGCTAGTACTTATAGACTGTTTTAATAAAAAATACTACTCTACTAAAGATACAAGCTACATCATTTTTTCTATACAGATTGAAATCCTGCATGATTTGGGTTAGATCTCCCCCAAGCCTATATAGCATTGTTTTAATTCCAATGAGTAAGCAAATAAACTTGGTAAGTAGAAAATTTCCTTGTGTTACATAAGTAGAAATTCATAAACGTAAACCTTTAACTTATATTGAGATTTAGTCAACAACTATGGTGTCTTAAATATGTCCTTAATCTCTTTTCCTTGGTGTGTGCTCAAACCGTTTTTAAAATTCAGTTTAACATGAAAATGAATTGTTTTTTAAAAAGTTTATTTTGTAGAGAAACATTCTCTTCAACCATTAAAATTACGCAAGAAATTTGACACTTTTATATAGATTAATTTAAATACAAATTTATTTAAGCTGCTGAAAACAATAGAAAAGCATTTTAGTGGTCTCACAAAGGTTTTCCAAAAGGATATTTAAAGGTACTTTTATTTATAAGAAAATGCTCAAAATATCAGTCTGCCGCCATCTAGAGGTTACTTAGCAAAATGTGACATTAAATTATGAAAAAGTTCATTACTTTAGTTCTTTTAAAGAAACATTTAAAACAAGATTTTAGTGATATGAAGAATTAAGATATGTAAGAGATAGGTGTGAAAAAATTTGCTATATGATTTCCATTATGCAAGTGGATGGTTATGCTACCTATACCTACATGCATACACACACATGAACACACACGCACATACTCTCTCTCCCACTACCCGCACCGTGTAAAGAAAAAGTTAAACAGAAGTACGTAAAAAAGTTAACTAAAATGACTTTTAAGTCTGAGGAGTATAAGTAGTTGTTTATTTTACATTTTTAAAAGGCACTAGGGAATGACATGGGTATGTGTGGTATGGTAGCTACAGTCACTATCAAAGTGCACATTATCTTTAAAAAGATGAGTTAGGGTATCCTGTATAAATTATATATTTATTTCTCTAGATGAACAGAGGACTTAAAATCAATACTAAAATTAAAGTTTACTTTTAAATATCTTTAAACTATTGTTAAAAACATTTTCCTTTGTTTTGGGAAGCCTTACCTCAGAATCTACAAAATGCCTTTGGTAGTAATAAAACCCTCTTCGACAAAGGTTACAGTGGTTTAGAGCTGTTTTTAAGAAATGTCTTCTATAAACTTGATGCCAGGTATCCTTAATCTAAAATGACAAAACAAAAACTTTATTTTATACTCTTCATGTTGATTAACCACACTTTGAGAGCTGTATACTAAAATCTATTACAAAATGTTAATTAAAAGCAACAGCAATGTTGGTTGAAACCCTCTTTATTCACTTCACTGGTTTTCAAGCCAAGGATTAGATTTACTAGTTTATGTATTTCAAACACTTGCAGTGTTTTAAACAAGCATGTTGTTTTATTCAGTCACTCTGTATAGAGTGGGGATTATCTTTGCCTAGTTAGAGCTAAGGAAACCAAGGTAAAAAGAGGTTGAAAGCCTTGTTAAAGGGCAGAGCTAGGAACAGGAATCTGCTCTCAGAACATGTCCATTAACCCAACAATATTTCCTTTTTGGTAAATAAATTTCATTACTATCACACAAGTATGATCTCTACCACTTGATTACTATACAATAGTGTCAGCTTTCAATGCTTCTTCATGACTGTTGTCTTTTTTTGAACATAACAAGAATAATACTAAGTACACAGAGCAAATATCACCAACATCATTTGATACAGGAAAGGTAGGGATCAGAGAGATATCAATCACTGAAGGTAATGTAATGGAACTATATTAGAATTTACATGTCCCAACATTCAATATTCTTGTCATGGCACTTGGCTACTTAGTTTTAGATATTTATAAGATGTACTAAATAAAGCGCCAGTTGAAAAAAATTGAGATTTCTCTTGCTTACAGAAAGGAAAATATACATCCACTCCATATAGTTCGATATGGGCCAAAGCTTAAAAAAAAAATAATGTTTTCCACTCCACTATCAAGAGACAATCCCTCCTCCTGTATTAATCAAAGCAATATAAAATTTAAAAGTATCAAACTGAATGTAAATTGAGCATCACTTCTGCAAAATATTTGGGAACAGAAGTATTTCATATTTTGGAATTCTTTTTTGGATTCTGAAACAGCTGCATATACATGAGGACATCTTGGGGGACTAGACTCAAGTTTAATCATGAAATTCATTTATGTTTCATATACACCTACACACAGCCTGAAAGTAATTTCATACAATATTTTTAGTGCACCTGCATTTTGACTGCAACCAGTTACAGGTTAAAATTTTCTTCTTGTGTTATCAAGCTGGGAGTTTAAAAAGCTTCAGATTTTAGAGGATTTCAAATTTTTGAATTAGGGATGTTCAACTTATACACATTTTTGTTAATAAGAGGTAGGACCAATGTGGACAAGTTAAATATATATTCAACTAAAAATCTCACGTTCAATTTATAAATAATGTGAGATGGATAACAGCTTTAATGGTTTTCACGTTGATCAGTTTTCTTGTTGTGACCTCTGGTGAAATTTAAAGCAAGTATACTTATTCTTCAAATACAGAAAAAAATTTTTTAAAAAATCTTATGGGTGGCTCTGAAATTTTTATATGACTGTTTTCCCCAACAGATTTACTTATCTAAGTTTCACTTAAGCTAATTTAAAATGAGCTTCCAAGTCCCTTATTTTCTAGCTACTAAGTAGCAGGAAATATAGACCTGGAATATTTTGCTTTGCTTTAAATTTGTTGCAAATAAGCATTATGAAGGTAAGCTAAAAGTAGCTTGAAGTGTTCGCAGACTGTGTTTATACTCATTTTTACCATAAATGAGGAAAAAGAGATAAAACACAAAGGTGTTTTCTACATCTATCATATCTAATTGAGTTATATTGGACTGTAAAACATACACATGAGTACTTACAGAAATGAGCCACATTTAAACAGAAATTCTGTTTTGCAATCTGAAATGGTATGATATAGTGCAGAGATCTGGGTCATTTTCGTCCTTTTTTGCAAGAACTGCTGAACTTGCCCAAGTAAAACCAATTTTCTAAATTTTAATTTCCCTATTTACAGACTGCTCTTTAAAAAGCAATATTGAGACAATCCCTCATGGTAACAGCAGCAGCAACTTGGGTGTGGTGTATTGGTGAATGAGTTGCGAGCCTGGCAGGCATGCGCCACGGTCTGGCCCTCCGTGTGCCCTCCAGGCTCTGCACCCCTGATGGTGCGAGGGTGCTGAGCCTGCCCTGGCTGGGACGATGGTAAAATATTTCCTGGGGCAGAGCGTATTCCAAAGTTCCTGGGACCAAGTGTTCCGCTGCCTTTTGGCAGCGGTACCCAAATCCCTATAGCAAATATGTCTTAATGGAAGACATAGTACACCGGGAGGTGACCCCTGACCAGAAGCTCCTGTCCCAGAGACCAAGACCAACAGGATGCCCCGCTGAGCAGAACGACTGTTTCCTGCCAACGCTGCTCACTAGTGTACATCCTGGAGGACTCTACTGTGGACCCACAGACTCAGACTATGACCACCTTCACCTGGAACATCAACCATGCTGGGCTGATGATGGTGCACGAACAACGTGTTTACCGAGTGAACTTTGACAACAAACAGCGGCTGGACCGAAATCCGCCAGGAAGCTTGGGTTTCCTCTAGTTATTTGGTGTCTCTAGAGCTGTCTGGGAATTTGGTCTCCTTGGTTCAAAAGCAATGTGACCAAGACTATGAAGGGTTTTGAATACATCTTGACCAAACTGCAAGGTGAGGCCCCTTCCAAAACGCTTGTTGAGACAGCCAAGGAGAAGGCAAAGGAGACAGCACTGGCAGCTACAGAGAAGGCCAAGGACCTTGCCAGCAAGGCTGCCACCAAACAGCAGCAGCAACAGCAACAGCAGTTTGTATAGCCAGCCGGGGGCCCTACCACTGCCACAACCCATCAGCCAACACAGCTCAGCTCCCTCTGTCTCCTCTCCCATTTTACTTTATTATTAAAAATCAACTTCTAGCCCTCTCTGCTGTCTGGTGAGTAGGGGCAAGTGTCCTGTTCAGCATCTACAGTATGTTAGGCACATCTGAGCTTATTCTTCCATTGGGTGGCTGAATGACAGGCACAAAGGGATACAGAGGAGTGGGGATTTCCTCAAGGTCATAGGCAGTATGAGGGTGAATGTTAAAACAATAGACTGTAAGCTCCAAGAGGGCAAGGCTCTTTGTTTTGTTGTGATGTGTCCCATATATCTAAAAAAATATCTAGCACATAACAGGTACTCAATAAATATTTCTTGAATTCAAAAAAATAAAAAATAAATAAAAGGCAATATTGAGTCCTGGAGCGGCGGTTACCATGCTTTCCTCACATGCGTGAGTTCTCAAGTTCAAACCCCAGCACCACGAACTTAACAAAGTGTCAAGAGGAATGAAAGTCACATGAAACATTAAATAAAAATTGCTTCTCTCTTTCTCTTTCACTGTCCCTCTCTTAAAAAAAAAAAAAAAGCAAACTGAGAATAACATTTCTACTCTTCATACAATCAATGACTAGGTTTTCATGTCAGCAAACGTGGAAATAATCAAAGTTAAATTAAGCATTAGACATCTAGTAACATTAAAAATAGTAACAGTGTACTACAAGAAACAATGACTAAAAAAGCAGATTTGTATTTTTCAGCAATATTACCAAGCTTGGATCTACTTCTACTCCTCGGGATTCCAGGTTCTTTCGGACTGTGGTTATCTCATCACTTGCCAGATAAGCTGGGTGCTCCTCATTACATTTCAACATCTTCTCCAATTCATTCTTGGTTTCATTGTGAACACACTTTAAAATGTTTAATAGAGGACTGTGGTTAGATGTTTATGATTTGGCACTTGTAAAAACGGAGTCCTAATTTTAATAAATATATTACTATTGAATAATAAGCTGACACAAGCTTAATCATAGCAAGAAGGAACACAGTATCTTAATGTGGACATGGGTAGGTGGTCTATGAATGGGGAGCAATTTACCTTACAAAAGGGGAAAAAACTAAGAATTAGACCTATTTATTATGTTTTACTTCTGCTGCAGTGTTTTACTGCTGAAGTTACAGCACTGAGTATCTTACTATGTACTTTCTTTCTTGACCTTAGGGTATACATTTAGGGAAAAGAATCCTGAAAACATGAAAAAAGATGATGCTCTATAAATGCCCACCAGGACTCATACCTGTTAACATGTTCCCTCAGTTAATTAAATATAAAATGCATAGTTGGATTTTTTTAAAAAAGGCTTTTCATTAAAAGTCACACTTCAGACTATTCGTGTAAGGTACCTATCATTCTTAAATGATTCACTTATAGTCTCTTTTCTATAATTGTTCATAGAGCTCAACAAAGAAGGAAAACAGATATCATATGCATAGCTACAAGTTTCAAAACAAGACTTTTATGCTGTGTCAAATTAAATTTATCTTGTCATTTCCAATCCTTCATTCAAAACTGTATGATAAAAAAACTTACTACTTTAAACAAGTTACAACAGGACTTTGCTCCAAACTGTACCACAACTACGGAATCTAAGTACTTAATTGAGAGTAATAATTAAATGCAACTAATTAGCTTGTAAATGGAAGTAGCAACTAATGTTCTATGAAGATATGACACTTTAGGAGAAATATTATTTAATAAAGAGAAATTTCATTGTTTAAACACTTCTACTCAGTCTGAGGTAGGAAAGAAATCTGTGTTAATGGAGTTCCCTTCAATTCACAGTGGGCTATGTTTTAACTTCTACCTTCTTAGCCATCAACCTGTTCCATCACTGTTACAATGAACACTTAGCAAGAAAGACAACTTATCTCTCATTTATCCTGAAAATCAATTCATTCAGACAAGGTAAAAATATTTCAAAGGGTGGATTTTTCTAGAAAGCTAAAAAAAAAGTAACATAAAATATTTACATAAAATATTTTTAGAACCTATATTTATTCTTTTTAATACAGGACAATCTTATGATTCTTTTCCTGCTAAATCCTGTCACTCAAAATGACAGAAATGTTATACAGCTACCTAAACTTGCAGTGTGAGACCTGGAGCTATTCTCAACCTCTTCTACAATTTTTTCTTTATTGTAATCTCTAAGTATGAGGTCTAGAAAAGCAGGCTTTGAGTGGGAGTGGGGAGGATAAAAGGTTAGAAGAGTACTTAATTCAGTGAGTCTGAAATGAGGAATTTTTGAAAGAAAAACAAAATATAAATGGATAAAACACTTTCCCAGGTGATTCTGAAGTCCATCCCTTCCACAGCCCAAATTATAGTCTCTATTCCACACTCAGCTGGGTACATATGCCCTGAAACCCTGGAGTGAAAAGGATCTTCTCTCAAGTTTTCATTCCTATTCTAGGCTTACAGATCCTTTGCAATGACCCTAAAATGAATTCCTTTGTTTCTCTTCAAGTTCTCGTGGGAGAAAACAAAATAAAAACAAAAACAAACTTAAAACCAGGAATCATTTCCAAGTAACTTTTGGCAAAGCATAGATGCTGAGGCAAGTTTTGCTACTTTTGATTGTTCTGGATATTTTAGGTCCTATTACTCTAAGCTTTAATTGAAAATTCATTCTATTTTCTCTTGAGTTTATCTGTCTTATAGCAGCTCTTTCTTTTTCTTCTTCTTCTTCTTTTTTTTTTTAAAGAGAGAGACAAAAAGAGAAGAATCAACTTTAGTTTTTCACTGCTCCAACACTTAGTTGGGTATATGGTGCTGGAGTTTGAACCCAGGTCCTTGCTCATGCCAGGCAAGACCGATACCACTGAGCCACTGCCCCAGTACCACAGTAGCTCTTTCTAATCAAAGTCTGAAGCCTCTGATGGATCCCCCAGAAATCCTCCTCTGACAGACCCCCTTCTCTCAGCCCATGTGTATAGTAGAGATAACTGATGTACCCTGAACACATGCATGATCCAGTCACTACTCTGTCTACTTTCCCAGCTTCTCTGCAGGCTCTTAATGAGTCATTTTCCACAAAAGTCAAACAGGAAAAAAGAGCAGGAGAGAGACGGAGGGAGAAAAGAAGACTGTCCTCACTATTTTGAGTCAAGTTGAGACATCTGATAGCTTATAAAACAAGAAATGTGGGAAATTAGAAGAAATTAGGGTGTTGCTTATATAATTCAACTAACTACTTAAAATGAAAATGAAAATAAAAATAAAAATATAAAGAACAGAGGAGCTCGAGCAGTTGGAGTGCTTGCCTGGCATGTGTAATGACCTACGTTCAAACTCCAGCACCACATACACAACTAAGTATCCAAGAAACAAAGGCCAGATGAAAAAAATAAAATTGATTCTTTCTCTCCCTCTCTTAAAAAAAGAAAAGACAAAAAAAAAAAAAAAAGAACAAAGGATATCTCCTTTGGTAATTTTTTTATTCTCTTTATCTCCTATCCCAATTTTTCTACCTTTTGGTCTTTTTCCCCCTAATTAAGTACATACAAGAAACACATCAGGAACAAAAACTAGATTGGATGCTACCTCTTTCTCTTACTCACTACTTCATTCATTTCTATCTTCAGATTCTATATTCAATTTAGACTCATTTAAGGGATGAATATAAGAAAGGGACAGTGGTATAAGACTGAATACTAGACAGGAAAACAAGCTAAAAATAAAGAAAAAAGGGGTGGAGGCAGGAATGACATACATTTTCCTGAAATTTACTAATTTTTAGTTATTTATAGTTAGGCTTTACCATTTTATTCTTCTGAAGTGATCTTTTGACATTTATTAAAGGAACAAATTCTATAATTCTATGTCCTGTGTGAACTTTTATATTTATTTTGCAATCAGAGTAACTTGGAAAATATGAAAGAATAAAATAATTTGAATAGACTTCCAACAGAAAAATCCAGAGATAACAAAATATAGCAAAAAAAAAATCATTATATTATTTTTCCTCCTAATCACATTCTATACAACTTTTGAAATCCTTTTCATTTTTTTCTGTTCATAATTTTAATCTTTTTTTTTTTTAAATCTCACATAGGGAATTGGAATAAAGTAGTAAGACACAAAAAGAATATGTATGATCTCCCTTTTCTTTTAATAACACAGCTACTTGACTTTTTAAAAAGCTTTCTTAGTTTTTTTTTAAAGATTCAACATACCTTAGAAAGGCAAACATGAAATATCTGAAATTCTTAGGATTAATCCAGAGTCAGGCAAAGATTATATTTTAGCACTTTGATTAAAATGAATAAAATTATATCACTATGAAACCATAGAATTGTTTTTACCTGTTCTTGGGTCCGATTCTTCCAGTATAACCACCTTTTTTTCCAATCTGGGCCTATCATGTTTTCAATTGCATTTTCAGCTAGAAAAAAAAAAGTTTTAAATTAATGCATCAAGAATTTTATTGCTTACCAAGGACATAAATTATTACTACTAATAATCTTACTTTCTTCACTAATTCTAAATGTTTCAATATGAAATCAGTTGAAATGAAAGAAAAAATTATATGATTGATATGGTCACATGTATAAGAAAAAAGTTATGTGTTTAAAATCTATAAAAAGTACGTTTGCTTATAGAATTCCTAAAAGTACAGCAACAAACACAAATACTATGAATTTTACCTTTTCATAGAGTATGAACACATATAAATATCACATATTCAATTTATTTAATCTTTTTAGTAGTCACAAAGCAGTTGACTAAAAAAATCCAACAAATATTCAACTGTATGAATGACAAAGACCTTGAAATATTGTATTTTAACAATGTTCACTAAAGCTGGATGATTGCTTCAAGACTGGAAATGCTCAGAACTCAGTAACCCATGTTCCTACTTACTATCCTTGAGACGAGCCTGAAGAGCCTCTTCCATAAAATAAATAGCTGCATCCCACTGCTGCTTATCAGAAATGGACCGGTCTTCTAAGGCATTGTGCTGAATAACTCTCTGACATTCAAGAAAAGATAAAGTCTGATTTAATGTCTTTTCATTTCAGTGATTTCATATCAGCTTAGTAAACAGCCAAAATAACAGACTTATTTAAAACAGCATTAAAAATATGTCCCTTGCATAAAACATGCAGGAGCTCTTTTTATTTGCCTGCTTTTCTGTCAGCTGTCTGTCTGAAAAATAAATAGTGGAGATTCTCTTCTGGCTCAAATTAAACAAGTTAAGTATGAGTGAAGGGAGGTAAAGGTAGAAGCAGGTTTATTACATGTGTAACTACACCAAATGCAATATCCAGAACCCTAATATTCAGGGGCTAATAATTTACAACACCTTCACCTTTCTTTTTTGCCATATGAACTATATATTAGCATTTTCAAAAAAGGAGGAAAAGTTAATCATTATTTCACTGTTAAGAGCAATAAAAAACAGGGTAGGGGCTGGAGCCACGGCTTGGTGGTTACAGCACTTAAACTCACTCTCTTTCACTGTCCTTCTCTTAAAAAAAAAAAAAAAAGGGTAAATGCCAATAAAAAATAGGGTATGCTAAAAAGATTTAGACAATCATAAAAGTAAGCTAGTTTGTAACTTTTGAATGAAATGAATGCAAATGGCATCATTCTCTAAGTCTTTAAGGCACTTAACAAGAACACATTTTTTTAAACATGAAGACAAATATTTCTTCAAAGCCAAATTATAATTACAACCAATTCATAGTGAGAAGTTAAAAAAAAGAAAAGTACTTTTTTAGAACACTGCTCAGACCTTTCACTCAACAATACATCTCATGACTTTCTAAGCACTTTTTAGGTACTTAATAAAGGTTTGATTATGGTGGTAAATTTGGAGAGTTAGTCAAGAACTGGACTTTGTAGTCTGAATAGGTCCTGAATCCCCAGCTCTGCCAATGACAACAATAACACTTTCTAAAAAGTACATCAAATAATGCTTTCAAAATGCTTAGTAGAGCTCCTGGCACGTAGGAAGCAATTAATACATGGTAGTTAAGGATTTTAGATTCACCTATCTACACACAGGCCAACGAGATGGCTAATGGATGGTAATTTTAGGAAGGTTAAGATGGGAGCCTATTTACTGCAATGTTTGATCTTCTGAAATGATAGCCAAGAATGAAACAGTAGAGAGTGATTTTAGAAGAGCAGAGATGTGCTAAAGGGCAGATTACAGATAACAAATCTTTTCCCTTACTTTAATTATTTAAAATTAAAAATGCAATTTAGGGTTGGAGCGGTGGCTCAGTGGTTACAGCACTTGCCTGGCATGCGTGAGGACCTGGGTTCGAACCCCAGCACCACGTATAAAACAAAGTGTGAGAGCAACAAAAGCCATATGAAAAACTGAATAAAACTGATTTTCTTTTTCTCTCTCTTAAAAAAAAATGTAATTTAAAGTCTCATAAAAATAGTCTCTCGTATGGAAAAAATCAATTTGAGAAATCATAAAAAATGATGCTGATATTGTAATTAAACAAATTACATACCAAACTATCCTCTGCAAAGTCATTCCACTTGTGGCGTTTAACACTTTCTTCTTTAACAGCCTCTTTAAGTTTATCAAATATGTCATCATGTTCTTTTCCCTTGGGTTCTGTCATGAAGCGGGAAAACTCTTCTTGTAGGGTCTCCCAAGCAACCTAGAATTATTTAAAAGAAGAAAAAGAGTTTATATTATATACTTTAATATATAACATAGAAAAAACAAATGAATTCAAGTCAAACACGTGATAAATCAGCTTATCAGGAAATATACATGAAAGAAAGTACATTAATAAAAAGGCAGCAAATATAAACTATTGTTGAGAGATCTCACCCTGGTAGTAGGTGGGACAGATCTGTCCTCCTGACATGTTTGGTTAGATAGGCACAGTGTTTTAAATTTTTAGAAATTAGCAGCCCACATTTAAAAATTGAGCAACTTCATATAAATTTTACAGACAATCTGGGAACAGTATATCCACATCCCCACAGGACACCACCTGGTGGAAGCTGATAGAGACCACCTTCTTTAGATGAGATTTGTATTCCAAGTCTGCTACTAGACTTAGTTACTTTGTTTACTTTTACCTGTAAGATATCTGAGTTTGCCTGCTTCTTCTACACCATAAAAAGTTCAAAATTTCATATTGAGTCAACCATTTTCATACCTTTGCCTTTAAGCAAAGACATGAAACAAGGCATAATTACTTTCAAACACAGCTTGACTTCATACATAAAACAAATGTTATTCAGCACTGCATTATAGCTAGCTTCTATCTAGCAAAAGGAAGAATACAACATCAAAAACTAATTAAGAGGTAAATCTACTTATGATTAAGTGGGCTTTTAAATTTATCAAACACCCATTTTAAACATAAGTTATGGCAAAAAGACAGATGACTGTCCTAAAAGACAAAGTACATGGTAGGTTATTAACAGCTGTTTCTTGACCTTCACCAGATCCATGTGTTTTCCACTGCACCTAAGGCTAAGAGTAGTAAGTGGCAGGAGACAGAGTCCTTGCTGTTTTTTTATGACCACTTACACTGCTTGAACCTTAGGCATGAAATATCCTCTCATGGGACAGAGCCCAGAGAACCATTAGGGCCAGAACTGAGAAGAGCTAGTGAAGTGGTGGCATCAGTTCCCCAGTTCAGGGTAAACATATTGAAAACATGCTCAGGGTAAACAGGCTGAGAACTGACCAGAGTTGAGCAACATTCAACTTAGGCAGAAATGCTGCAACAGGTCCTAGAAAGAGAGGCTTGAGGAAACTGAGAACAGAGGTAAAGAAGTCCAGGACTGGAACAGGACAGGAAAGGAAGTCACACCTAAATAATTAGACACTGACATTTTCTTTTAATGTCAGTATAAGAAATAAAATTACTTTCAATGTTGACTCCAATTTTGTGAGCAACCTCACAGAGAGAACTGACTCTTGGGTAGAACAATTATTCCTCATAGGGCAATGTGCAGGCCAGGTCAGCTGGCATAATGATGATCATCACAACTGCAACTGCATTTCCTGAGTAGTTACTACGGGCCAGGCATTTTCTAAATATTTTTTACATATATTAACTAATTTAATCCTTATAACAACCCTGCAAGGTAGGCAACATTATCATCTCTATTTTTTAGATGGGGAAATAGAAAGGTTAAATAAGTAGCCCAAAGAACACACAGTTATTAAGATGTAGAACCAAGATAATATACAGGTTAAAAAAAATGGATTCCTTAAAATACTTTTTTATAATTTCTAGTACTGGTAAGATCCTAACTATGAAAATGATTATTATAATTAAGCCTATAGAAATTAATAAATGAAATGCTTGATCCATTAAATATTTTCCTTATAGAATCTCAATCTATAGGAATTATTAAAAAGATTTCACATTTGAGCAAATTTTGCTGGTTTTGTTAACTATTATCTTTGGAAGAAGAATTAATGACCTCAGGCAAACACTACCTCAATTAGTAAATTTTTGTATCAGTAGTAGCCAGTAGCAATGTTAAGGTTAGTTCCAATACACAGAAGAGGAACAAAACATAAATGGAGTACAAAGGCCAAAAAAAAAAAAAAAAAAAAAAGGCTGTGATGGGAATAAAACCTAAAATTCACAGCTCCTACTCTCTTCAGATAATGCTTCTTACCCATTTAATTAAATTATATCCTAACCTCTACTGCTTTATTAGGAAGCTGTTTATCAGTCCACTGTTTAAGCTTGATATCCACTGTGGTATTAAAAGTTCCTGAATTCATGGTTTGTGCAGCTGGAAGATAGATGTTTTCAATCACATGAGTTGATACTCTTTCCCACAAAGACTGTTGAAGAATTTCTTCCCTGGGAGTGGGGACAACAACAACAACAACAACAAAACACAAAATTTTAAGAACATCAACTCTAAATATAGCATTAAGTTTTAAAAAATAGCTTAAGTATCATTAACTTACTATAAATTGCACATAAAGTTTTGATAAGTTTTGACATGTATACATACATCTGTGAATTACAGGGGTTAAGACAGCAAAAATAACTATTATCCCCAAAGTTGGAACCATTCTATGTGCTCTTTCACTGATCAATTTATATATTCTAGAATTTTTATATAAATGCAATCACGCAACAGGTACTCTTTTTTTGTCATCTTTCACTCAACATAATTATCCTGAAATTCATTATGTTGCATGTGTTAACATTTTGGTTCTTTTTATTGTGAGCAGTATACCGTTGCATGAATTTGTTTATCCATTCACCTGCTGATAGATGCGCTTGGGCTATTTGTTGGCTATTAGAAATAAAGATGCTATGGGGATACATTTACAGATCTTTCATTCTTCTTATGTAAATATCTAAGAGTGAAATAGTTGGATCTTTTGATAATTTAACTTACTGAGATACCATTTTAAACACAAATAGGAAGATGTCCAAAAACTGAACAGATGATCAGGATCTGCCTCAGAATACGTATGATCTGTTATTTCTTTCTAGGAGTCTGTGGACCAAGAATCTATATTCCAGACACACTTTCAAATAAACTGTAACAAAAATCTGTAGTACCAAATCCTAACAATCCTGTTGCTTTCTATTCCAATCCAAAACAGGCAGCTGCTATCACCTTCCCCTATCCAGCCTCTCCTGCCCTTTCATTACCAAGCTGTTGTCCTCTGTCCCAGATTCCTACTAATCCCCTCCATCACAATTTTTAATGTGTCCACAACACTCAGTTCCATAACTAAAGGGCAATTTTACATATTCACTCTTTCCCTGTTCCTTGTGTATCTAGACCTTTCTGGCTCTCCTGTAAGGACAGCAATTACCCTCAAGGTTTGCTGAGTGGAAGCTGTCAGCAGTGAAATGTGCTTCAGAGTTGGGAAGCAGAAGTTATATTTTCCTCAGCCCACAATCTCTCTTCTAGATCATTAGTCCTCAATCCTCACATAAAAACCACTGTACTGTCCATCTGATAGTACCATCTGCTATCCTTTCTGTTGCCATCATCTAACAAATTCCCCCAGCATCTTCTATAGGATTACAGATTCCTTCTTCATAGGTTTTCCCATCATCCAGGGATATGGTCTACAAATATACAACATGCATATAACACTGTAGTTTTATTACCTTTTTTACCTCCAAGAACTTGGCCTACATTCCATTTTAACTAAAAAATACTTTTCAAAATAGATGTTTTTTCTTTTGAAGAAGAGTATGCTGGTGGCAGTGGTGCATGCCTGTAATCCCAGCAACTTGGGAGGCTGAAGCAGGTGGACTGCAAGTTCAAAATCAGTCTCAGAAACTTAGGCCCTATGCAACTTACTGAGACTGTCTCAAAATAAAAAATAAAAAGGGCTGGGATGTAACTCAGTGTTGGAGAGTGCCTGAGTTCAATCTCCAGGATAAAATGAACAAAGAACAAAACAAAACAATATAATGATTTCAACCAATACAGAGAGAGTGCCTATAAGTCCTTCCACATTTTATCATTAAAAAAGTATAATGCCTACATAAATTTTATGTGGGTGTGTGTACTCACACAAGTTGCTCATATTATTCATTCTACTTCATAAGTGTTTTTTTTACAAATCTTAATGTATACTGTATATTTTCCCCATGTCAACATTCTGTATTTTTCAGTGGTTGCACAGTAATCTATAGGTAAACCAAACAGTAAGAAATTCCAAATAGAAAACATAAGTTGCCTTCCACTATTTTTTTCCTTTCATAGATAAAACCAGGGAGAAGATTCTTGTGTGTTTATCTTTGTCAAATATATCTTCATTTTCACATATTCCTCGTAATGTAATTGCTGGATATAAATATATTCCCTGTTTAATGAACTGTTCATTATCTACACATCAAATCACTCAAATCTTGTTAATTCTTTTTTTCAGGTAACCTCTCAAATATCACCAGCTTACCACTACTCACATTCAAGCTACTGTCACCTCTTATTGCAACAGTCAACTGCTTCCTTGCTTTTAATTTTCTCCACCTGTACTCTGTTTACATAACATAAAGATCTTTTCTAAAATATAAATCTGATCTAAACCTCTTCAATGGCCTCCACTCATGGTATAAATTCTAAGCATCTGAACATGGCTTCTAAGACTTAAAAATCTGGCTGACATCTATTGTTCTTTCTCCTGCTTCCTACCTCCACCTATGCTAAGCCAGAGGACACAGCATCTGTTTCATCTCTCTTGCTTTCACCTCCTGGTCTCTGTGACACTCCTTCCCCTGCTTGTACCTAATACCAATTCACCCATTTAATTATTATGATTTACAAATCTTCAATTCTTCAAACATGACAGGGGACTCAACTGTGCTTCTCATTTTACTTTCATTCTTTTAAACTAAATTAAAATAAACAATAATTTTTACCCAAAATTGCAAGCATACCATAGTACCATTTTTTTAAAGTCTATTTCTGGGCTGGAGTGGTGGCTCAGCAGTTGGAGTGCTTGCCTGGCATGTGTGAGGAACTGGGTTCAAACTCCAGCACCATATACACAACTAAGTGTCAGGGAAACAAAGGTCAGATGAAAATAAATAAGTAAATAAATGAAAATGACTTTCTCTCATTCTCCTTCTCTTAAAAAAATAAATTAAAAAAGATAAGTCTATTTCTATGAAGTTAGTCAACTCTCCCACTCGATTGATGTTTATATGGTAATGATATGCCAATATTTCCTACTTACATTGGCAAAGGGTTCTTAAAAACCAAGTATTTGTGTGGAAATGCTGAGTCTACTTACCACTACAATGCAATATATGTCAAATCAAAACTCCCAATAATGTTCTTAAGTGTTCAGAACAATGTCTACAAACACTAAAGTTGAGTACAATGTCTACAAATAACAAATTTTCATGTTAAGAGAAAAAGTGCTTATTATAATACTCTTTCCAGACCAACAAATATATATGGAATAGTCCTGTGACTCAAATAATTACATAGACATTAAGTATGTGTCTCAAAAATATCACAAAAGACTTTATACAGCAAATAATACCCATAGAAACTTGTAAGGCAACATTGATCATGTCACAGAAATTAAATGTTTTTAATGTAGTGCAGTTAAATTCAATGTGGCATGAGGTTAGGTTAGGATTTGTTATTCTGATCTGTGTTCCTATTAGGCTGTAGAGTAAAAAAAAAAGGTTGATGAAAAGTTGATAGAGAATCATCTGATTTGACAGCTCACAGAAATAATTCTCTAGCAGCCCCAGGTGCCAGTTCTCACCCTTGCCTTTTCAATGGGAAATATGGCAGTCCAAGTTTACAGGTTTCTATCACTATTCCCTTTAGCCCCCTGATATTAAATAAATTAGACTTATCTTCTAGGCTCGCTTTAGTATAACTTAATTTCAGGATTTCTCTGTACAAACACAACTAAGTTTTCCATCTGATGATGCCAGAAATTAATTTGCAAAAGGACCAGTTTTCCTTCCATAAATAGCATGATTATATGTTTTAGTTTATAAATCATTTTTATGAATATGACCTCATACAACCTGACAAAGCAACTACTACTGTATTCACATCTATATACAAATATCTATGTATTTGTATATTTCTTGCAAATTCAAAAGCAGAATGATTTACACAAAGCCACTGCAATGGCTTAAAATGTAAATAACAAACATAATAATTTGTGTCATACATATCTGATTAATCAATCAACACGTATAGATAAGATCAGATCTCTCTGCGGGGGTGGAGGGTGAAGGGGAGAGGGTAAGGAAAGATTAACAATGGTCAAGTACTGCTAGGTGCTACAATCCCTGCTACTTGAGGTTGAAACAGGGATGGACAGTTTGAGAAGCCAGCCTCAGAAATCAGAGACCCTGTCTCAAAAAAACTAAAAAAAAAACTGGGGATGTATCTCAGTGTAGAGTACTCCTGGATTTGATCCCAGAACAGGAAGGGGGAAAAAAAAAAGGTAAATATTGTCTACTTTAAGAGAGAGGATGGTTATTACTGAGGAAGAAAGGGCAAGGGGTAAACTAGTGAGACCAAATTCAAACTCAGGGACTAGATACTGGTGTCTTGACTTGGTGGTGAAAACCTTTAACTAAGCAAACTGAATAGGTACTGAAAATATTTATCATGAATGGTAGTAAGGACAGTTTTGCTTACGAGAATGATAAATTCTTAAAAATATCATAGACTTTCTTCTGAAGATAATTTAGGTACAAAGAATTTGTTAATTGAGATACGACTGCAAAAATTTCAAGGCTAGAGGCTGGAGTGGTGGTTTGGTGGTTACGGCACTTGCCTGGCATGCACGAGTATGCGAGTTCAAACCCCAGTACCATATACACAATAAAGTCTTGGAGGAATGGAAGTCACATGAAAAACTAAACAAGAATTGCTTCTCTCTTTCTCTCTCACTGTCCTCTCTTTCTTAAAAAAAAAAAAAAAAAAAAGAATTTCAAGGCTATTTTTATATAGCTTGCTTGAGGTACATATAGTTTATTTGTTTATAATGCACACTCCAATAAATTTAAGAATGCCCAAATTTACATAAAACATAAATTGAAGGTGATAGTTTGCTTTAAAAAATATTCACATGAGAATTTACCTTAGGTAAAATGGCAAAAAGGAAAATAAGGTAAAAAAGCCCTTGAAAATGTGATATGTACACAACAGCAGGCATATACTATATAGAAAGTACCAACGAAAACTTGAGAATTTATACTACTCTTTATAAACCAATTTTTCTCTACTGTTTTCTTCTCTATGATTAATCTAACAATCAGTCCCAAAAGACTACTTTCCATTTATGTAAAGCAAAATTTTAATGAAGACTTCACCTAAAGGATTTTATAGAAACAGTCATTATGTATTTAGCAATTATAAGGTAAAAAAAAGATGAGTCCAGATTTTAAAAAACCTAGTAGAAAGCTATCTTCCAGAAATTCAATAGATTAGCAGTTATCTTGAAAAGAGATACTTTCATATAACAATAAATCACTGATTTATTATTCTAAGTTTGCATATTTCATTTAATTCAAATAGCAAAGTCACTGAGAAAAGGGATTAATAGAAAAGTCAAATACTCACCAATGTTTTGGCGTAACCTGGCTTAGACTGATAACTTCATCAAGGATCTCATTTTTAGCTTTTTCAAATAGTTCATTCTAGGCAATACAAATACAAGTAAGATTTTCATAAAATAATAAATTTACCTTGTCATGATTTTAAGAGAAAACCAAAAGGAACCCTTTGCCAGGGTTGTAGGCTAAGTTTGTGTCTGAATACTCAGGACTAGCAAGAAATGAAATCCTCTTGTAAACTAGACTTTTTTAAAACTATAATTATCCAGATAAGAACAAAGAAAGTGATAAAAATACTGATATACGTGTCCACCTTACCACATTCCAAATGCAATTTTTCATACAGCATATGTTCACCTTAGATTTTCATGTAACTGATGTTATGTGAAAGCACCAATATTTATCAATTTAGTGTACAGTAAATTAATGTTGTGTTTTCCAACAAATGGCATTTTATTTTATCTTTTTTTTTTTTTTTTGGTACCAGGGATTGAACCTAGGGGTTGTTTAATCACTGAGCCACAGCCCCAGCCTTTTTTTGTTTTTTATTTTGAGACTGGGTCTCAACACTGAGTTGCTGGACTGTCTTTGAACCTGCGACCCGACCCTCCTATCTCAGTGTACCAAGCTACTGGGATTATAGGCATGCACCATTGCAACCCAGCTAAATGCCATTTTAATATGAAGGAAAAACAATATTCAGTTTGCACTAAATGATTTCTCTAAGGTAAAATGCTAAAAAGGAAATTTTAAAAAATCTTGATTACATAAATACTCTGTGACCTTTAAAGATAATTCTTCAACTCTCATAAAACATTTTAACACTTGTTTTGATATCTTATGATTCCTAATTATTCCTTATTATATGTTATATAATAAACAATTCAAATTACTTCAGAAGAGATAACTGTTCCTATGTTATGGTCAAAACCAATTTAGCTGGGGCCGGAGAGGTGGCTCAGCAGTTTGAGCGGTTACCTGCCATGAGCAAAGATCCACGTTTGAACTCCAGCACCACACACATACAACTAAGTGTCAGAGCAATGAAAAACACATGAAAAACTAAATAAAACTGATTCTTTCTTTTTTCTCTCTCTCTCTCTTTTTTTTTTTAAAGACAGAGGGACAGTGAGAGAAACAGATAAACAAATTTTTATTTCAGTTTTTCATGTGGCTTTCATTGCTCCAAGACTTCATTGTGTATGTGGTGCTGGGGTTTGACCTCGTGTACTTGCACATGCCGGGCAAGCGCCATAACCACTGACCCACCACTCCAGTCCCTCTTTCTATCTCTCTTAAAAAAAAGGAAGCAAATTTAGCTTACCAGAATTTTCTCATCAATATCAACTGTTAGATCAGTAAATTAAAATATATACAAAATACATGACGTCCCATATATTACCCGGTCAAGTTCTCGCAGGCGAGGATAGTTATTCTTCCATTCAGTTTCAAGGTTAAAACGTGTTGCTGAGGAAGAAGGAAAATGTTCAAATTTGATTCTCTTTCTTCTCTTATGTAATGGTTAAAGGCTACCTGGCCTATATTATGTATCAATTGGATTTCTGAGGACATGTATATGGCTCCTTAGTACTCTGGGCTCTCAACATCTCAGAACTTCATCACTGCAACAGCTGTGTAAAATATTCTTTTGACTCTAGTTTTCCCATTTCACAAACAGCTGCAGCAGCCTAGTACAGCTACTGAGAGAAGGATATGGATTTATACCACTAAGATCCAAATCCTGGATCTAACTGCTATGTGACACTAGTTGTGTAAGTTACTTTGCACCTGTGTTCTCTTCTGTGAAATGGGAACAAAAACAATACTTACAAAGTTGCTTAAGTACTAAGTGGAATAAATATGCAAACTTTTCAAATGGGCAAAGGGAAGGAAAATATATTCTCATCTGTTGAAACTAAGGAAGCAAAGACATGGAGCAGTAAAGTGTTAAACTCAGGAAACAGGACAAGATAGTTGAAGCACCGTGTGCTCTGCTTCCCAACACATTTCCTCTCTTCTCCCTACAAAGGGAGAATGTAAGTTCTGTATAGATTAGTAAGGAAGCTTCCTCTCAATATAGTTTAGTAAGGAAGCTTCCTCTCAAGCATTACTATAAACTTTCTGACTTTTTAACAACTCTGTAATGTGTTTCTAGCAATGTTTCCTCTGAAAGGAAAAATTCTGTACTTGCACAAAGGAAGATTTGAATTTTTCCATTTTTCACATATTGTCTAAAAGTAAACAAGTGCAACTGCTAGGCAACTATTACAGAAAGGGAGTGAAAAATCTGATGGACAGTATAGATTGCCAGTTAATAAAATGTCTAAATATCTAAATTTGCTTATTTTAAAAATCCAACTTACCCTTAAAACTATCAGCCTGTTGTTCAACTGACTCTCGTACCATTTTCCAAAAGCAGTCTGATACGGCAAGGCTTAAATTTCTTGTAGTCACTTGGTGTGCCTTTAGCATACTTGTCCTATTTAAAAAAACAAACAAGTGCTAAAATATAATCAAATAGAAAAAGGACAATAAGAACACCAACAAGCTGGAGAATGTACCTGTGTATAACAAGAACAATCACTCATACCTTTTATACTAATACTGCCTAGTATAACCCCCCAAGATAAAGAAAATGTTCTCATCTCAGTTGTATAATAGAGAAACTAGAATCCACATAGGGATACTGAGTCATTAAAGTATGTGGCTAGTGTTACTGAGGAACTGAATTCTTAACTTTATCACATACTAATTTAAATTTTAATAATCACATAGACTAGCAACTACTGTTATTGACAGCGTAGTTCTGTTTTTTAGTTCCTCCCCAACAGATACTTCTCTAGGCTGTTAGAATTATCCTGATTTACTGTATTAACCTAGAGGCAAATACTTTTCTATTTCCAGAAACATTCTACATATAAAACTTTAGTATAATTCACTTGCCCTTTCAGCTCTTCCTTTGTAGTCAGTATCTCATTTTATATTAAATTGTCAATACATATTTAGAGATATTCCTTTGATATCCTCAGTCCAACTTTCCCTAATACTGTAAGAGAGATGTGAAGACATTTTAAAAAGAATGTTAATTTTTAGAAATCAGTTTCTGAGTGAAATGACCTAGAAGGTGTGAATGCTGTCTTTCAGAGTCCACATTCTTCAGGGCAGTTTATCTTGCCAGCATTTGAGCACCATGTGATAAACTGTTCCCAATTCTGTCAAAGAGTGGCTTAAGGACTTGCTTATCAGATATAGGCCACTATTTGGGATAATAGTCCAAGCTAAACAAACAGCCACAAAACAATAAATTTTTTAGTGAAAACAATTCCATTCAAGCTATTCTCTCACTATAAAATTTTAAAATATTTTAGCAAGGTACCTACTTTAGGAGTTTTGAATTCTGAAAAAATTCTTCTTCATATTCTCGTATAGCTTCAATGCTTTCAGAGCTGTTTCCTAGGGAAAAATCAAATTTTCACCAAGAATATTAATCTTCATTATTTGAACACAACAAAAACTAAAAGTAAATTTTAACAATCCATCTTTCCCTACCTTTTCCTGTTACCACAGCAAAATAACCCAGAGCTTTCATTGGGAAGAGCTTTCCTTCAATTATCTGTTGAATCTGTTTTTAAGTAGGAAAAATAAATGTGAGATATAGGCTTACATAATTTTTAAAAGGACAATACACAATATAGAAAGTAAAACAACTTAGGATACTATACGTATTATGTTGATCAAAATATATAAATCTGTATAAAACATTTAAATGCATTTCAATTGCTAGAGAAAAAATAAACACATTTAATTTTTCCATGCTGAAATGTCTCATTAAAACATGCACCAAAATTAAAACTTGGAATCACTGTGTAGTACTTTAGAGTCAGACAACCTTTGTTTGAATTTCTGCTCTGCCACTGCTTAGTTCATATGGCCTTAAGTGACTTAATTTTTTCAAAAAGGCTGTTGAGATTATGAGACAATATGATATTGAGCACAGTGCCAAGCAAAGAACAGCACTCAATAAATGGTAATTTTTATTATTATTTCTTCAAATATCTAACCTCTAAACTAGCTGAATTTTCTTCTTTTATTCTTTCTTCTTCCTCCTTTCCCCTCCTCTGTTTTAATAGTTGGACCCACTGGTTCTCAATTTGGGTAGTGTCAAAAATTCTTTTCTAAGTCTGATAAAAACTGTAGACTCTATACCCCCCAAAATATATATTTTCATAAAGACCTATCACTCACACACAGTGTAAGTGTTTCTATCTTCTAAGACCCATTCAGATTAATACTGGGGTAGGAATTTCTCCTCTAAGACTCATTACAACCTAGTCTAACGCTGGATCTTTGACATTAAAAAAATGAAATAAACTAATTGCATTTCAAATGAAATTCAAATTGACTATTCTAAAAAGGAAAAAAAAATAAAAGGAAAGAAGAGGAATGTGGAGAAGTGAAGTGGAAATTTGTTTCTACCTCACTTTTCAACATCAGGACCAATATAGCCACAACAGGTCCTTTCCCTTAAAAACAAGATACAGTGGTGGTCATGGATGGTATAGAGAAAGAGTTAGCATAGCAGGCCTGAGAGCATCCTGGAAAAGGCCTGCTTCCTTTGCCTGGCATCTGGGAACTTAATTGGTAAATAATACCTTGATATAGCTTACCCTAATAAGAGTGGTTCATTGTGCAAGTAATGTGGTTTATGTTGAACACACATCTTCCCTTTGGGAGTCTGGAATTTTGGTACATGAGTGTGTCTACTTGACCAGCACTTGATAAAAATCTTAGGTGCGGAGTCTAATGAGCAATTTGTTGCTGGAGGGATGAGGCCTGCCCTGAGTGATTCTACTGAGAGAAGACTCTTGGAAACTAGTTGCCTCCAGGCCTCCAGACTTCCCTTGTGCCCTTTCACTGTGATAAATCTCATTTTTTTTTTTTTTTTTAAATAGAATCACTGAATCTAGGGTTGGTCTGACACAGAACAGTCCCCAAAAGTGTAAGATGGCAAGGACACATTCCATGCAGTAGCAGTGGGGGTGGGTAAAGAAAATCAAAGTTCTTATATGGGGAATAATGATATAATACTAGTACTCAGAGATGATAGCTATGTATACAACACTTTTGCGCCTAGTAGTATTCCAACCAATTTACCACACTAGTTTAACTCATTAAACATACACAAAGAGATAGTACCATTTATATCTTCATTACCACCAGATGAATTCTAAAGCATTAAAAAGCTAAGTAACTTACTTAAGATTACACAGCTAGCAAATGATAAAGCCAGGTGAAGATGTGAACTCTAATAAGACACACAATGCTACCCTGAAACAAAATTCTTTCCTTGTTTAAGGAGGAGGAAGGAGGAAAGCTGCTACAGATTTTGGTAAAATAATTTTAAACATATATTTCCCTAAGATAAGGAACAAGGAATATGACATATAGAACTCACAGAATTTCAGAAATGAAAAATGACCTCAGATCTTATCTTAGTCAACTAGACTAGTGGGCTGGATTCTGGACTGACTACATTCAGAAAAGTGACTAGGTTTGCCTAAGAACACAGTGAGCTGGTGGTAGAGCATAGGTAAGAACGCTAGAGTCTGCTGCCCAATAAAAAGCTGCTACACTGTATAGTCTTGATGAATGAGAGAAAGTAATGTTTATCTGCAGTAAAATGGCTCATATAAGAATCAAAACAAACCCATATTACCATTGATTTGTGGAAGAAAGGTAGGTAAGCAACATTAGCAGTTTTAAGTATTTTGGAAGTAAACTGATGACATTTGTGAAATTTCACTTATATTCCAAAATTATACTTGAGTAATTTACTATAATTTTCTATATTTTGTTTTTAATATGAACCAAATCCTATGATTACTCTCTAAAAAAAAACAATAAACAAAGCAAAACAAAAACCCAATCCCTATTACAGATAGAGCTTGTACAAAGACTCTGTTCTTGAAGTAAAGAACTTGCCCTCACCCTGCTTGGACTAGCTACATTCTTCTCCGCCAGGTCTACTTTGGTCAAAACAAATATGGTCCTTCTTCCATGAGGATCCATTTGACTGACTAAGTCTGTAACAATACTACGTTCAGCATCCACAGATCCATCTGAAAAAAAGTTGAAAAATGACACTGAAGTAATTGCAAAGTAGATTTATAAAACTTACCACAAATTATAACTTAAGGTGTACTTTATAACAAGAAACATTATCTTAATACATTTACCTATTTATGAAAGGAAACTGGACAAAAAAAATGATGTAGACAATGATTCCTACAGTGAAAATTAGCAAAATACCCTCTATTTCAATTCTATTTACTAATAGAATGAGCATGAGGAAAAGTAAAGACACATCCGTCTTGTATGTTTATATAATATGCATTGAGAGCAAAGCTTGGATTGCTAAAGAAGAAAGCATATCAACGTAACTAAAATCTTTTGATACGATTTACCTTGAATGCATAGTATGATGGCGTTAGGATTCTGCATGTAAGCTTTGCTGATACTGAAAATAGTTTCCTTTGTGTCAGGAGCCATGCCTGATGTCACAGTCTTGAAAAAAAAGGTTTTAAATGTCATTATAAATGTTTTCCACAACAGGAATAAAATAAAATACATGTTTTGTATATACTTACATTAATCACACCTGGTAAATCAACAAGCACCATCCTCTGTAGTCCAGGGCCTTTTACATTTAAGGATATAGTCTATTTAAGAAGAAAAAAATTTTCAGGGAGAAGCTTGTTAAGAATTATGGGTTGGAGCGGTGGCTTGGCTGGCACAGCACTTGTCTGGCATATACAAGGACTTGGGTTTGAACCCTAGCACCACATACACAATGAAGTGTTGGAGCAATGAACGCCACATGGAAAACTAAATAAAATTGATTCTTTCTCTTACTGTCCCTCTCTCTTATAAGAAAAAAAAAGAATAATTTTTTTTGGTGCTATACATTCTGAAAATTTAGCATCTTACCCATTCAGATACAGCATTCAGAACAAAGTTGTTCTTGTTCTAACCCTAAAAGTAATTATTCTAGAAAATTACCCACAAATGATACATTATTTAGAGCATTTAAAAAAAAAATCTATGTATCTTGGAACATCTGAAATCAAACATCAATGCCAATATCATAATTTGAAACCCTAACCAATGCACTTCCATGAAATACTGTTGAAATGAATCAGAACCCTTACCTCAGGGCTAACTGTACAACCTTCTTTCACATTCTTCCTCATTCGGATTTCTATTTCATGTCTTAATGCTGCAAGCTATTAATGGAAGACAACAAAAATCTAAGCAAATCTTAGTTCATAAATATTCCATTTAATTGTTTTTCAAGCTCATGGGGCTTATAAAGTTACACATATAAACCTTAAATGAATTCTACTTACATCTTCCTCCTTGGTAAGATCAAACTCCCGAGAACTATCTTTAAACAAGGCCACATGGTGAGGACCTTCACTTAGAGTCACCTGAAATTAAGAGAAAACAGATGTAATGATACATTTACAATTAAAATTAATTCCTATAGCACTTTCCTAGTGAGCGCCACTGCATTACACACATCTGGGAGTTCCTTCACACTTCAGGAACATCACCTAGAGCTATCACCATGACAGTTCTGTGTTGTTCATGTGTACATCACATGTTGTGATTTTCCAACAAGATTGCTGGCTACTTTACATTTTATGACCTAAAATGCTCCTCCCCTTTGCATTCCCCAACATCATACAGAATTCTATGAATAAAATCATCACTCTGAAACTTCAAGAGGAAAAAAAAAAACCCAATGAAGACAGACTTGCATTCAACTTCAAAGGCAAATTTAGGTAAAGGATAATTCATTTATTTAACATCTATCATTATATGCACTGTGTCAGGTGTTAAGAGTTAGGGAAACACTATTGAGTGGCCCTGTTTTAGACCTCAGTAGTACTGGGAGAAATATACATGGACAGGACAGAACAGTGTAGCAAAACCTAGGGTGGCACAGATGAGAATGGCAATGACAGTTAATGGAACTAACCAAAGAGGTGGACCTTGGGCAAGAATACTTTAAAAAATATATTAATGGTCACAGGTTTCATGAGAACTTCTAAACTTCACATTCCTTAATTTATCAATTTTAACTTTTCAATCTTCTCTGTAATTTTACTATTTTACTTTAGAACTACAATTCCTTCCACTGACAGTAGCTAAACAGGTTAGATTGAAAAACACCTGCAGAAAGCAGTCCAGGACCCCAAAGAACCCCAAAAGACCCCAACGTATTTGTGGGGGATTCTCTGGTAGCTATTTTCCAACGGCACATTTGTGGATTTGTGGTGCAGCACAGAGGCCCAAAAGAAAAGCTTAAAACTTGCAGCAGTTTCACTGGGTTGACTAGACAAAAACTAGAGTTCAGGTTAATCAAGGAGCCATGACCTAAGGTGCCAAGATCCCAGAGAAAAATGAACTGCAGAAGTGAAGCTCTCCAAACCAAGTACTATATCCAGTGCACTGTTTCCCTTCAAGCCATGTGCCTATTAAGAAACCAAGCAGAAAGGAGGTTAAAATGCTAAGTGAAGACTCCCCCAACTTGGAGTACAGGGTTCATCAAGGAGGAGAAACCTTGATAAAACATTAGAAGACTAATGTCTAAGCAGAAATAGGCCAACCAAATCTGTTTCAAGAAAAACTGTCCATACTCTAACCCTAACCTATCGGAACAAAGTTAATTCTTTCCTGAAGTGTCATCCACAACAATTAGGATACTAGTAAAAATGCAAAAGGTAGGTTTGTAATGTATTTACAACTGATTATGAAGTATGACATGAAGCATAGGTTCACCTTGAGCTGTTGGAGGTACCCCAAATTTCCACTGATAGTAAAATGGATTTATAAAGTGTGGTACATTCATTCAACAGCACAATGCAATGAAGAAGGAACCAGGGTCACATAACATGATCCAATTCATAGCCAGACCCAAAACTGTACCCTCTGTTTGAATCATACTAGACTGCCCAATATTCTTTGTTGAAATTATAAACAGATTTCACTTCTTTTCAATTGATATCAGCTCATTGCTTCATTTTCTACTACTACTCCAGCCATAATTCTTGGTGATTTCAATTTTATAATTTTGTATTTTTAAAGAGAGAGTGAGAGAAAGAAAGTCAACTTTATTTATTTTTCATTTGGTTTATATTTTTCTGACACTTAATTGTGTATATGGTGCTGGCGTTTGAAACCAGGTCCTCATGCATGCCAGGCAAGCACTCTACCACTGAGCCACCTCTCCAGCCCCTCAATTTTCCAATTCTTACTCTATACCTACCACACCAGCTAACTGTGAAAGAGAAAAGAACAAGGAAAAAAGAAACATGCAGATTCACTTTAAATTTATGTCCACAGACCTTATGGGGATTTCTTTTTTGTTCACCCACATTTTTTATTGGTGCACTGTAATTGTACATAATGATAGAATTTGTTGTTACATATTCATACATGCACACAACATCATAATATAATTTGGGCAATATACCTCCCCAGCACTTCCTTACTCCCTCACCCCCTCCTACCTCTTGGGTCCCTTTCCCTCTACTGATCTCCCTTTAAGTTTTGCTTTTTTTTTTTAAACTTTTCCAGTTTTTATTGATTATGTAGGCATTATTTAGTAGCTTACAGGTGCAAAATATACAAAATATAAAATTTCTCCTTTTGTTTCTTCCCATCCTTCCTTCCCTTCTCTTTACTAAACTTTCTTTAGATTATCTATTATTTTGTATTTGATTGGTTCTTTATGTAATCTTATTTTTCCCTCCTGCTTTCCTTTATTTTACTCTAGCTTCATCATATGAGAAAACATTTGATCTTTAAGTGTCTGAGTTTGGCTAATTTCACTTAGCATGATATTCTCCATTTCCAACCATTTACTCACAAATGCCACACTTTCATTCTTTTTAATAGCTGAGTAGAACTCCATATATACCACAATTTCTTAATTCACTCATCTAATGATAGGCATTCTGGGTTGATTCCATAATTTAGCTATCGTGAACTATGCTGCTATAAACATTGATGTGACTGTGTCATTACAGTATGCTGATCTTAGATCTTTTTGGAAAATACACAGGAGTGGGATACTGGGTCATATATGGCAGTTCCATCCCTAGTTGTTTTTGTTTTTGGTTTTTTTGTTGTTGTTGTTGTTGTTTTTTTAAAGAGAGAGGGACAGTGAGAGAGAGAGAAAGAGAGAGAGAGAGAGACAGAGAAAGGGAGAAACAACTTTATTTAGTTTTTTACATGGCCTTAGTTGCTCTAACACTTAGTTGTGTACATGGTGCTAGGGTCTGAACCCAGGTCAAGCGCCGAAACCGCTGAGCCACCGCTCCAGCCCCCATCCCTAGTTTTTAGAGGATTCTCCAAACTGCTTTTAGAGTGGCTGTACTAGTCTGCAGTCCAACCAACAGCATACAAGTGTTCCTTTCCCCCTTCAACCTCACCAGTATTTACTGTTGTTTGTATTCTTGACCTTTGCTATTCTGATTGGAGTGAGATGAAATCTTAATGTAGTTTTGATTTGCATTCCCTGATTGATAGAGCTGTTGAACAGTTTTTCATATATTTATTAGCCTTTGTTTCTTCTATTGAATAGTTTCTGCTTAGTTCTTTTGCCCCTTAGTGGGCAAAAGTATTATGATTATCAATCATAATACTCCTTGACTTCATCAATTCACTACTAGAGCCACTTCAATCTCTCAAGTCTTCACCACTGCTTCTCCCTGCCTCCATCTTCAATTTTTTTCTCTTTACATAACATCTGATAATTTGGCTTCTGTTTCACTGAGGAAGCAGAAACAATCAAAAAGTTTCCACATATTCCACATATGTGTCTCCACTGGTAGACTGGATGAGTGCCCCCTCCCCTCCTTTGTGGTACTAGGAACTAGGATTTGAACCCTTGGCCTTGCACATGCTAGGCAAGCAATCTAAGATGGAGCTATATTCCCCAGACCTTTTTATTTTATTTTGAGATAGGGTCTAAGACAGCTAAGGCTGTCTTTGAACTTGTCATCCTCCCACCTCAGCTTCTTGAGAAGCTGAGACTACGGTATGTGCCACCATACCTAGCCACTACACCTTGCTGACTGCTTCTCAGTCTTCATCTTTATCAAAAGCATTTGACTTCACCGATCACTTCTTCCGTTTTTTCATCTGACTCCTAGTATGGTCTTGGTTCCCCTCTTATTGCATCACTGGACCTTCATCATGCATTCTTTTATCATCTCTTTACTCAACTTCTTAATATTGAGAGTGCCCAGGGGGCAATTCTGGCTCCTGTGTTTAGGCCCATAATCTTCTTGATGACTAGCATATACCCTCTCTTTCCATATCAAACATGGCAAGAAATCCTGTTGTTTCTGCTTTCAAAACAGATCCATAATAACATCATTTCTTATTACCTTCACTGCTACTTCACAGGCCCAAGTCAAGTGGACAATCCCACAGCCTCCCACCTGACCAGTACTTCCTCATTCCCTCACCTCTCATCATCATCATAGATGATTCTATCTATCTTGCCTCTATCTAGTTTTAACACAGCAGCCAGATCCTTTTAAAAGGTTTTATTACTCCTCTCAAAACTTTGCACTTGCTCCTCATTTTATAATAGCCTGCAAGGCTCTAATGATCTGATTCACCCAGTCCTCCATTATCCCTCTGACATTGTCAAAACTCTCCACTCTGGTCAATCATACTGGCATCTTCACTGTTCTTTGAACATGACAGAACCACCCACCCCAAATACATCAGGGGCTGTGCACTAGTTATTCTCTTCTCTTGGAACATGACTGCACTAGATAGTAGCATGACTACCTCCCTCACTTTCTGCAGATCATGGTTCAAATGCTACCTTATTAAGGCAAACTACCAGCACTCTGTCACACCCATTCCACTTGCCTGCTCCACTTTTTTTTTTTTGGTACGACATGCACAATACTAACATCTTCTTACATCCTCTACGGTTTAGTTGTTACATTTATTGTCTGGCTCCCTCTTCTAGAACATATTCCCCATTATGCAAGGATCTTTTTACCAACACACTGCTTAGAACAGTGCTGGTATAAACAAAAAGCTAAATATTTGTTTAATGAAAAACTCTGTGTCCATTTACTTTTTCCCTGTGATTCATCCATGAATTGTTAGTGTTTTTATACATGGACAACTTGTACAGTGAGTCCTGGCCTCTGTTACCTCAATTACTTTGTTATTGCAATGGGTTCCATTTCTTATATAATTTTCCTCCCATATATCAATATAAGCAGCATATAAATACCTTTAAATTTTTCCCTTGATGCAACGTTTCAATTGTCCCTGTCCTATTTCTTTGCTCTATTTTACAACAAAACTAGGAAATTATCTATATTCACTTAACTTCACTTCTAATATTCTCATTCTCTTCCTCAGTGTCTCTTGTATCTTACTCACAATAAAATTCAAGACCTCACCATGGCTCAATACAGGCTAGCCAGCCACTGTACCTTCACTGTTCTTGCCCACACTTACCTCTTATGCCACATGGGTATTCTGGCTGTGCTTCCTACTGATTTCACACTGGAGTGATTTGAAATGCTATATAAAAGTTCTTCCTTTAGCCAAAAGTCTCCATTTCCACCCAATGAACAATGTTCATCAAGTAGTGACTCTCCTGAAGCACTTCACTCAAATAGCTATTTCCCTACCTTTACTGGAGAACGTGTCATCATCTCCCCAGATCCTCGAGGGAATATTCGTGCTTGAGCAATCATTTCCAACACACTTGTTTTTCCAGCACTCTGATCTCCAACCACAACCACCTTATCACAAAACACATAACATTTATTCATATTTCTTAGATACTAAATTAAGTTTAAATAGATATGAAATGTTGCTCTGTGCTTTTTTTTAGTTACAGTTAAAAAATGAGTTTTTGAAAAATCCATAAAAAAAGGTTGATGCACACAGGCACACTAAAAAAGTATAAACAAAGAAACATTAATTGATCCATTATTAACAGCCAAATTTTTAATTTAGAAAGCTTATGCTAATCAATTAAAATCACTTTTTCTACTACTAAATTATTACCTTTCCACAAATCTTTCCAAAGCTAGTTTACTTTTTATAAAATGTTTTAAAATCTATTAGGTCTAAATTTCATTCATGTGCCTAATTTAATTCATGGCACAGGTTTTTTACTATTATAAATCTAACAAATTTGTAATGCCAAATACCTGATAGTCTTCCTTCATAACACATAAATACATGTAACACATACATGTTTGTATTTATATGGACCAAAACAAAGAGTCAAACAGTACTCAGTGCCTAAGACATCACCTGAAAACATGAATAGGATTATATGGTAAAAAGTATGTATTATGTCTCTGCATGCATGTGTGTGTGTATATATATCTACCTGCATACACTATGTGTACAGATGCATATAATTTTTAAGAAGCTAAGAATATTTTTGAGAGAATGAGCAAGTTCACTATTAATTTTTCACTTACCCGTGGCAGATGATCTTGCGTATTATAACTGGCATCATAATCAGAAAGAACATCAAGAACTTCTGAATACATGTCAATTAAAGATTTCTGTAAAATTTTTAAAAATTAATATGAGTAAAAATATTAAGGAAAAAAAGACTGCAAGATGTATTTAGAGGAAAAAAATTGATAAATTCAAATTGTTTTTTCATGATCATTATATTGTTTTTTCTAATTACATAAATACATCTTCATAGTAAATTCTGAAACAGTGAAGAATAAAATGCCATTTCATTTTCAGTTTATTTTAGTTAAGAGATAAATTCAGGATTTCCTTGCCTTCTAATTAAATGAAAAAAGGAAGTTATTAACACTGATGAGCTAATATTAAATATCAATAGAAGAAGACCATTAACACCAAAAGGCCATAACAGGGGCCAGGATGACCAACTGACAAGGAAGTTATTTTCTACCAAGTATGAGAAGCATGTATGTGACAACAAGAAAAGAAAAAGGGTAGAGAGCATGCACAGGTGAACATCTGAGGATAAAACTAGAAAAATGATGACCAAGAAGACTGTTTAGCCAGTAAGAAAGGGTAAGCTTCCTCTGACAACTGGGCAGGCTACTATCTGAGAGTATCCCGGACAGATATCCTATTTCTTTGTAGACCAGGAATGAACATATGTGTCTTGCACATAAAAAAGTTCAAGCAAAATATCTGAGGATCAAACAAATAAACAAATAGGTCTGGAAAAAAAGGAAAGCCATCAACATTTAATAATTAAAGATAAGTTTTAATGCCAAGATAGGAACAACATAGGGTTTGAAGTCTTTTAATACTTTATACTTTAGAAACAATTAGATGGAAAGCAACTGCCATCCCATCTGCCTAGAAATAAGCAAAAAAATTTTCATTCCCAGTGCATGTTATGAGAGGAAATGCCATTTCTCAGGTAAATTCTCAACATGGTTACATTTAGATAAGACTTTTCTCAAGTGCCAAGAGCCACTTATAAATAAAGCCATGCTATTTAACTATTTGGTGCAGTCATGACTTAGGTGTCAGAGGTATTAACAGGTTCTTTAAACTAGAATGATATCGTTGGACTTTGGCTGTAGACTATACGTCCATGATTTACTATAGTTTTACTACATTGCAGAAAATCAAATTGACGTATTCTGCAGTATGACTGTGCTTACTTACAACATTTAAGTTAAATGAATTACTTCAACTTCATTAAACATATAGGGCTGGGCTTGGCTTGGTGGGAAATAAAGATTTAATTTACAGTCATTGTGTAATTACCAATGTGCTGATTACAACACTAACATAGGCTTTTTTCTAAAAACTCTTGTAAATGCCCAAGAAGCCTTCCCTTAGAAGACAGATGTTAATTTTTTAAAACTGAAGAAAGCGGCCCAGTAACTCATTGGAAACACTAGTAAGGCAATGATGATATTATATTCAAATGTTAATCAAACTAATAATTCTAGTTTCATAGATGTAGAAATTAAGCCAAAAGATAAACTAAGTACTTCAGTAATTTATAAGAAATTACACTTAAAAAAAAAAGAATTTATGGGCACAGTGTAAAACAAATCTTTGGAGAGTTCAATTTGTGAAATGTTGACGTTAAGTTAGAAATAAAAGGATAATAAAACATTTTACAGTTTCTTAAATTGGTATCAATAAACAATGGCATGTGTCAAAACTTTGAGAATAAACTGGAATAAAATACCTTCAGTTTTCTATGATGGATGCCTTTATCATCTTTCTGTAACACTAATTTTCTCAATTCTTTGTTCTCCTTTTCTAAACGTTCCAAGATTCTCTGATACTTTAGCTGCAATGAAATAATACATGTAACTACACAAGAAAAAGATGAGCCAAGAACATGAAGTCTAAATTAAAACATTCCAAAGTTCCGAAGTCACATCTCCTATTTAAAATGAATTATTACATTTAAAAAGTTTCTAAGACAATATTGAGAAAATAAAACTATGAATGTTATGCAGTAAAATTTATATTTTTCTATCATAATTTAGTATTTAATTTGAAAAACACTTTTGCTACTTATATTGAAGAAATTAAGTTATCTAGAAATATTAAATATATAAGAATTTCAGAAAATTCTGAAATACACCTTATAAGGCATATTGTATTGTGATACTATGTGCATGTATGAATATGTAGCAAATCCCATCACTGTGTACAACTATAAAAGCACCAGTAAAAAAAAAAAGTGGAAAAAATTAAAGTAATAATAGCTAGCAACACCTGAGCAGGCATCATGTGACAGGCCCTTTACTAAGTGTTTGCATTGTACTAATTCCCTTTGCCATCCTAAAAACAGATGTATGCAAAATAAGGTTAGGGATGTTTGGTGTCTGCCCAAGGCCACACAGCTTGTATTGATGGAGGAAGAGTCTTTGTATATAGATCTGTCTGAGTCAGAGACTGAGATTCTTAAGTTTGTTAAATGCCAATGCCCAGAATAAACATGTCAATATTTAAAATAATGATATAAAAATATACTGTAAAGAAAACTAACACATTTAGAGGGGGTATTCTGTCAAAGTACTTCCTTGGTAACATACTTTTCTTCTTAAGTAAATGTGATCCTTGTGAACTAGTCTTCCCAGTTCTTATTTCTTCTAAACGTTTAACATTATACAGGAAACTACTAAGATGCTCTTTTTCCCTATAGTCAGCGGAACATTTATATACAAACTTAGAGCTTTTATAATGGGAAGCATTCCTTACAAAAGTTTTTAGGTCTTACTCTTTTGATTAAAAATGTTTTAGCACAAAGTAAATTAACAGTTAATCATGGTCCTATCCTCTGAGGATGCCCAAATTAAACCAAATTAAAAAACATACAGGGCTGGAGTGGTGGTTCAGCGGTTGCAGCACTTGCCTGGCATTCACCACCACCCTGGTTCAAACTCCAGCACCATGTACACAACAAAGTGTTGGAGCAATGAAAGCCTCATGAAACACTGAATAAAACTGATTCTCTCTTCTCTCACTGTCCCTCTCTCTTAAAAAAAAAAATAGCTGAACCATATAAGACAGGTAGGATTATAGGTTATTGTGTCACAGCCCAGTGGCTAACAACTACAACTGCACAAAGGGGTGATATTAATGGATACATAGGGGTGGAAAGATTTCCACTGGCTCATTTCCTTGTAAATATGGAATCTATTTGGGGGGGAGGTGTACACTTCCTTTCTTTGGTACATGTGTTAACAGTAGCCATGCTGCAGAGAGATGCTATTAGCCTGTCAATCAAAGCTCTAGAACAAAAATTTACTGCAATACATCATAATTACCTTGAAAGTTTTTAAAAACAAAGATTGATAGATTCCATTCCCAGAGGTTCGGATTCATAGGTCTGGAATAGGGCCAAGAATCTGCCATTTTCCAAAAAGCTCCCAAAGGATACAGATACCATTGCTCTAGGTACCACATTTTGAGACCAGTGAATTTTTTTAGTTTTATTAATGCACTTTAGGATAAGTGCCATTCTTAATCTACCTTCTTTTTGAATATGTAATAAATAATAATTATTATATATTATTATAAATAACCACAAAATTTTCATTTGATAACTATGCATATGGGGGGAATTGGTTTATTTATATCACACTGCAAATGAGTACAAACAACACTGAGCAACAATATTTTCTTTAAGGCAGATATGTTTAGCAATGTGTATGCTACAAGGTGCTGTGCAGTTTTAGCAGATTTAACTGTTTTAGTTTCTCAGTGACAGTAATACACATGGTCAGGAGCAGAAAACAAAATTTTTTCTAGTTCTTCTACCTTGCCACATATGTTTTTATATTCATATACACACACAGATATGAAGAATTTGTGCTTTTAAAACAGTGGCAAGGTAGAAGAACTAGAAAAAATTTTGTTTTTTGCTCCTGACCATGTGTATTACTGTCACTGAGAAACTAAAACAGTTAAATTTGAACAGACTTCACAGCTTCCGTTTACAGTCATTCATCTGAAAGATTTCTATATGGAATGTTCACTTAGAAGGAATTCCTCACTGGGATTTCTGGGTTCTGTGTTAAAAATGCAAAAGTTATTCTTCATTGTAAGGCTAGACATTTTACCTCAGTTCATTCATATTTTTGTCAAAGGTTTCCTAATTTTACTTTCGGATCTTAACTTTTTTTTGATTGACTTATTTCAATTTCTCAGGTAAGGTAGGTTAGATATCCATATAAATAACCACATGGATAAATATGATAAATGAGGTATTCTACTTTATACAGTTGTAGAATCAACCTAGTGAAAAACTGCCAAATCACAACTGCAACCAGGACCCTCTACAAGAAGACAATAGCTATAATTACAGTACTAAAAAGTTCTGGGTAGATATGCTTTGATTAGGTAGTGCTCTGCTAGAAAGGGATGAAAAGTTTCTTTTCCAGTGGAATCTCTGGAATCCCCAGCTTCTACATTTATAATTTCCATGCATCTTCCCAGTTTTCAATGGAGGAACTATGTATACATTTGACTGCTTTAAATGCATCAACAAATCTCTTCAGGGTTTCTTCGCTTAGTATATATTGTGCTCCTCCACTCATGTAACCCTGCTTTACATTGGGCTTAAATCTTCTCTCAAAGTAAATGGGCTCTTCATGCTCATGAATTTTGAAAGCAGACATTGCAAATTGTCTAGTATAACATACATATCATCATCTGCTTTCTACAGCAATCTAAATAATGGTCATGAACATACAGAAAAGCTTTAATTGCTTTCCAGTGCCACTGATCTCAGCCTTCTTTGGTTTTTAATTCCATAGTAGGAAGGTCTTTATTTTCTTCATCAACTACATTATACTACAATACCAAACCCATGTGTAGTTTTGACATATTTGGCCTTTTCCTCCAGGTTCTGAGGGCATATCGTATCCCAACAAAGAATTTTAACTTTCTGATAGACATTTCCTATGATATCTGTTCTCATCATGTTGTCTAGAAATTGCATTGAAGTTCATATGTCCTTCTAGAGGATTCTGTCCATTATCATGTGAATGTCCAGCATGAGAATCATTATGAAGAACATCAGGCTGTGTGTCACCTTGTTCTCCCAACAAAACCCAAAATAGCTGAGAACATAAAAACATTCTACAGTGGAAAGTTAAAAAATTCAACTAAGATTTAGATGCCATTTCCTGAAAGCGTGTTTCTGACATTAGCAGCTGCTCCCTATTACCCCTCTTGGGGGTGGAGAGTGGGGACAAGACAGGTCAGTGATCTATGCCTTGCCTCCAAAATGTGGCAAAAATGGCTTCTGGTGGCTAGCTGGGCTGCCTGCTGCCGCCCGATTATTCTTGGCAGTGAAGGTGGCCAAGGCAGGCCCAGGGCACACTCCCACATGCTCGCTCTGCCCCTCCCACAGTACATCCACAGCTATGAAACCAACGAATCTTAACCCCTGTTGTATTGCTATATTATACTCATTTTAATTCTTTTAGATACATACCAAGGAGTAGGATACCTGGGTTATATGTAGCTCCATTCCTAATATTTGAGGAACTTCCATACTGGTATCCACAGTGGCTGTACTAATTTGTAGTCCCACCAACAATGTATGAGTGTACCTTTTTCCCAACATCCTTTCCAGAATTTACTAACATTTGTGTTCTTGATAACTGCCATTCTGAATAGAATGAGATGAAATCTCTCTGTATCTTTGATTTGCACTTCCCTGATTATTAGAGATATTTAACAGTTTTTCATGTATTTGCCACCCATAAAGATGAACAAAATTATGACATTTGCTGATAAACAGATAGAAATTGAGAACAACATGTTCAGTGAAATAAGTCAAACTCTAACAACCAAGGGTCACATGTTTCCTCATTTATGTGGAAGGTAGAACAAAATAAGGGGAGAGAAGGCAGTGGAGGGGTGGGATTAGTTATCATAAAAATATAGGGAAGATCAGTGGAAAAGAAGAAGATTGAGAGGGAGGAAGAAAGGACAGGAAAGGGGAGGAAATATGGAATGAATTTAACAATATCACATTATATGTACCATAGGAAATTTCATCTTTATGTAAATGTAGAAAAGTAACAACTAAAAATAAATAAGTGAGGGACTGGAGAAGTGGCTCAGCAGTCGAATGCTTGCCTGGCATATGTGAGGATTCTGGTTCCATACCCAGCACCACATATACAACTAAGCTGAAGAAAAACAAAAACCAGATGAAAAAAATTTAAAAAACTAACTATCTCTTTCTCTCTCACTCTTAAAATAAGTTAAGTAAGTAAGTAAGCTGGGTATAGTTGGTGCATGACAGTAATCCCAGCAACTCAGGAAGATGAAGCAGGAGGATCACAAGCTCAAAACCAGCCTCAGCAACTTAGCAAGGCCCTAAGCCGCTTAGTAAGACACTGTCTTAAAATAAAAAATAAAAAGGGCTTGAGATGTTGCTCAGTGGTTAAGTGCCCCTGGGTTCAATCCCTGATATAAAAATATAATCAGTAGAGTAAGGAAAACGGTGGAGGAGAAAGGAGGGATGCCTGAATTCCTTGCACGTATAATTTTTGTGAAAATGAACCACTCTACTATGTACAACTCTAATGCTCTATAAATAAATAGCAAAACAAAAAACAAGAACAAAAACATGATGAAAAGATCAAGGAAACTTGTGACTAAATTGTACTAGTTGTTTAATTCATTCAGATGGATACTTGTTTTATTTTCTTCCCCCAAGAAGAAAGACCCAAGAGGTTAGGTCTTTTAACTTTTAGAAATAACTCTTAATTACTGTATATCGTTGCTAGTTGTATAGCAACAGATGATAGAATAAGGCAATTTTCCACTAGAAAGCCACCTATTCATAACACTGTGAAAGTTACTTACTCACAGAACAGATCTTTAAAATAATGATGATCTTATCAAGTATTAAAAGAACAGTTTTTCAAAGCAGTATCAGAAATAACTTCAGAAAAGTACTGATTGCTTTTATGCTTCAGAGAAGCAAAGTAAAAGATTTCTGAGGGCTCACTAGACCTATGTGATAGACTCAACTCAAATTTCTCTAAGTGTTACCAATTAAAGCAATTATCCTATCAATACAAAAATGCAGGCCTAAATTTATATAAGAACAAACACTTTTCTCCCTTGTTTTCATAGTTTATCTTTTAAATTAGGCAAGATTCACTAAAAATGAGTTTTATACATAAATGAGTCAATATTTATCTAGTTCCTTCTTATTTCTCAATTGGCTTTTCTATCTATTGATAATAAGGTTTTTACCAATAACCATTACAAATATTCCCTTGTTGAAAAAAGAAAACTTTCAAAACTTCCATATCAGCAAACTTATAGTGCATTATTAAAAAATAAATAAATAAAAAGACCCTGGGTTTTCTTATTCATCAATATGAATTACCTGAGTATGCAGAAGTTCTTCCTGAAGTTGATCAATTTTCTCTTTGTCTGACACCTAAATATTTAAATAAATTAATTTTAGTTGAGCAAAATTAGGTTTACATGGAATGTACAGTAAGTTAAATTTTTTTAAAAAAATATCAAGAGGACAAACTACTGGCTTTATATTCAAAACTAAAACAAGCTTTAAATCAAGTGATTACTTAAGAAAATAAAAATACCAGCATTCATCAATAAAGATAGCTCATCAAAATCTTATACAAAGAAGTAAAAACCTTAAAATGCAATAATTTCTTGCTGTCATTCCAGTTATTTCTTATGAAAGGCTTGTTAGTAAAATAAGAGATCAATACATGTTTCTCCTTAAGGGTTGTTTTGTACTAAAGCACGGGACTTAAAGTTTGGAGAATAAAGCACTGATATTCCTCCAGAAATGTATTTTGGGAAATCGGATACATGGTAACATGTATAGCTACTGAGAAAGCTCAATGGTCATGTATCTTTTAAGGAAAAATTATTCATTTCTTTATTTTAAGGAAGTGCATAATAAATGCAAAGAATAACCTGAATTTTTCAGAGCTTTAAGTGGAGCCAGATGCTTGTTTTTAAAATTCAGTTCCAATAAGATCTGCTAACCCTTGTAATATAGGGAATGTGTTTGTAGCAATGAAACCAAGTAGAGCAACTAACATTGATTTGAATACAAAACAAAAAAAGAATAAAATTCACAGGTATTGTGTAAACTACTTCAAATTGTTACTGATAATTCTAAAATAAAATAAGTTTTAAAACTCCAAAGAACTTTATTAACAGGTTTTAAAGTAGTCACAATACAAATCTAAATACAAAATACACTGATCAATTGTGATAAAAATGATGTCACTTATGACAAATTCACATAACTGCATTTTGACTTCTTGATAAGGTACAGAAGTTGTCATCCTTAGCCTTTAAAAATTATTTTCTAATTTCTGAAGATCAAAATTTATAAATGTGAATTCATTTCACAGGAGAAAAAATCAAATTAAATTCATCTTTTTCATTTAAATCTTTGTACATATTCACTGGGCTATTTAAGTAATCAAGACATCAATGGCAGCAAATACATGTGAAAAAATTTTAAATGATTCTTGAGGTAGACATTAATAAGTCTTGTCCATGCTATAAAAATTATTTCAGATTTTAATTCCTATTTGTAAAATATTTTTTCAAAATTTCCCCCAAACTTTTATTTAAACAGATGATAATACTTGCTAGAAATAATAGGCACATTTTTTTCTTAAAAGATTATGCCTGAAAATCTCTAAGAATGATTTGGTAATGAGAAAAAATATAATATGAACTTTGTTTTCCCAATCCTGTGTATAGCAAGCAGAGACTTGCTGATAGAAATTATTTTCATTTTGATTATATGTATGCAGAATGGACAAGAATTATTAACAGTCTCCTAAACCATAAGGAGACAAGCAAGTTGAGGAGGAGCCCACAACCCAAAGAATAAAATTTATAAGGCCAATGAACAAATAAATAATTTCATATTATGATCACATGGTATGCCATTTAACTGTAATAATATGGTCATAAAAAAGTTTGGCATGCAGATTAACCAACTCATTTAAAAGGTACTTTGAGATTTACTTTGCTCTAATATACATCCAACTGCAACTAAATCAGTATAAAATACATAAACAATATTAGTTTCAACTATTTCAGTTTTGAATATGAATATTTACTGATTTCATGTAATATATCCTAAATTATTGAAGAAAATCCAACATATTCAACTTCCGGGGCAATATTTAAGAAACTTATAACAAGTACATAAAAATGTTAAAATGTCTACTTATAAGCCAAGAACAACAAAACATTAATATAGTTATTAGTTTGGGAAAATAAAAAAGTTAACTAAAAGTTAAAATGATATGTTTGTTAGAATATAAGAAGTGAAATCTTGATTTTTAATATTAGTATTTAGAGCTAATGACTTAAAATTTTTTATAAATTTGGATTTTTAGTAGTATTAAAATTTATCATTTGCTCTTCTGCGCCAATTGTGAAAAATAACTCATGCATAGTTTACTGACCTAGTTCCTTATCTGCTTACTTTAATATAACACCAAAACTAATCTTAATGTCATGTGAAAAGCCAAGTGGTGGTGGAGTAAAAATTAGATCTAATACATTTTTCCCCTAAGAAACAAGATGAAAACTTTTAGGTTTATAAAACAAATGCCAAAGTTTGATGAGAAGATCCTTTTACATGCTTTCTTCTATTTTCAACCTGAAACTGATATCAGGTCTTAAACTACCTACTTGGGTACATTTTATTTTGATGCGTTTTGCTGGTAAACCAGCCACTTACAACTAGAAGCTCATGTCTGTTGTTTAACATATTCAGTTTTCGTTATGAAATTAATTTGAAACTCACCCTGACAGAAATGGTATCAATGTTCTTGAAACCAGAGCTTTTCTACAATTCCAGGGCTGTGAAAATGATGGAGAAAGAGCGGAATCCTCCGCAGAAACAAGCTAAAGCTGAAAGAGAAAAACCTTTACTAGCTCCTCACAAAACCAAGCCTGATTTTAAAATGAGTATTTCTTTTTACTAAGCCGTTGTGGCATTCTGAAATACATCTACAAGAAAAGTCACTATAAAAATTTCTATGGATGTATACATATTCGTAGGAAGCAAAACTACCAAAGGCAGTTTTAATCTACTAGCTCTGCTTAACCTCTTTTACTTAGAAGGTACAAGGAAAATTTATTAGTTACTTCTTAAAAAATATTTAAAAAATGAGGACTTCCTTATATTTCAAGAAGGTAAGGAGAAACAATGATTAAAAAGCGATAAAAAGGGCTGGAGCCATGGCTCAGTGGTTATAGCGCTTGCCTGGCATGCGCAAGGATGCTGGTTCCAACTCCAGCACCACATATACAACAAAGTGTCAGAGCAACCAAAGCCACATGAAAAACTAAAAAAATTTTTAAAAAAGCAAGAAAAAGTACCCATGGTTTGGTTTGTGCCTCATGCAAAACTCAAAATGCCTGGAATGATAAAAAATCTCTTAAGAATTTTGATCATGACAGTGAAGAGTTGAAAAGTCATCTCCACACTAACTATAGGAAAGAAGAAGTAGACTCAATAAGGAAGGTAAGGGGAATTATTTCATTACAGAAGACCATAAATTATTTTTAAAGTCTCACGTATGTTCACACAAGGTAAAAAAGAAGCCATAAACAAGCCCTGTTTGGTGCTCCACTAAGTGTATTTTATTTTAATTCATTAATTAATTTATACCAGGAATTGAACCTAGGGGTGCTTAACCACTGATTCACATCCCCAGACCATTTTTTTTTTCTTATTTTTTCGAGACAGGGTCTTGCTAAGTGCTAAGTCTGGCTTTGAACTTGTGATCCTCCTGCCTCAGTCTCCTGAGTTACTAGGACATAAAGTATATTTTAATAAACAAAACACAGACCTGCCAGCTGCTCTTTTGCAAATGGCATAAAAGGATTAAATGGATAATTCAATAAATGAGAAATAGGAATATTTCTAAGACGGAATAAAAACTAGTAAATTAGGCCTACAATGAACACTAATCTTTCGTGATGTAGAAAATGAATGTGTACTCATTACTAACATCCCTGAATAGATTCAAAAGCAAAATGGTAATCTTAAACCATATCTTAGAATCTTAAAATGTCAGGCAGATGGGACTCATTTCAATTTTGAAATTATGAAAAAATACTTAAGAACAACTTGTAAATCAAGCTGTGTTCGTATTTCTAAGTATCATACCAGAACATACTAGCTCTTCCCCCTTCTTTCTGTAACAATACTGGTATGGATGGCTCAGGCTCAAAGTTCAATTTGTTAGGCTATTTAAATGGTATACTCATAGTATACAGAACAGAGAATGTTAAAGTACCACTTAAAATAAGTCCTTCCTTGGCTTAACAGATCTACTTTAACCATATAGAAAAAGAACATAATTTTCTTTTCTTCCTGCTATTCGTTTACTAACAGCTAAAAAACAAAACAAAACAACAACAAAAAACAGATATTGATTCCACAGCCATGGAATTGAGAAGAACCAGGAAATGACATTGAAAAAAAAAATAAAAGGAATTATGATGAGTACTGCCAAGTATTAACCACCACCAAATAAGATAAGGATAGCCAGCAGAATTATGGCACCTAATCATTATCGATAGTTTTGTTTGATTTAAATTTATTGTATCTAATAGATGTAACATAATTACCTGATTTTTAAGATCTCAGAGTACAACTACAAAATCATTAGTTATTTCACTGGGATCTAAAAGTTTCTTTACAATGCAAACTTAGGAATCCATACTGTGGTAGTACCTAATAACCAAAAACCACTCCTTGATGGCATCAATATCTGGGTGACCCAAAACTGGACCACATGAACAGTAATTTACAATTTTATTCTAAATACAAATCCATAGATCCTCAGTGATAAACTGATCTTCAGAAACTAAATTCCTATGCTTGAGCTTGATATTTTGGGCTTTGTCTATATTATACTATACCTACTCCAGGAAAATTACATACTTTTTGATTCTTATCATGTATCTTTTTTTTTTAAACCTTATTAAAAATAATTTCTTGTAACTGGAGTCCACAAATGGATTAAGGTGACATGATCCTGGCTGATTAGTGTGAATATATCAGTAGCCCCTTAAATCATCCATCACCTTGCGTTTCTGTTGGGCATAGCTCGTGCTATATTGGCCAGCAGCTCTGCGTGCTTCTTCTTCATGCTCTTGAATTTGCTGTTGTAAGAGAATGAGCTCACCAAGCAGACCCTGCCATGAGTTTACAATGAGGAGAAGAGGAAAATTGGGGAGGAGAACATGTTAAACCAAAGGGCACAACAAGGAACAGATGTAAGACAGCAAGGAATGGACAGCTTAAAACAAAAATGGAAGCTCATGCACCTTCAGAGCCTTCATATAACCGGGGTTTGTATGGCATTTCCATTCCCCCCCACTTTCAGAAAAATAAAACAGCATAGCTTAAAAAGTGAAAATGAAAATGCAATTTTAACTGCTGAAAAAAGTGAGCCAGATATATAATATCAATGCACAGTAAAAATGAGACTAACTGGAATGCTCAAGGAAGGGAGCATCATAGTTCATTGGATTCCCTGGAAAAATTTTAAATTGCCAACATGCTAACATAAGCTCCTAACTTTAAACATGGAGAAATAAGCAAAACTGATATTTTAATTTTATTTTTTTAGCAGTGCTCATCTTACAGGCCTAAGTCTTCCAATGCACAACCATAATTATCACAGGACTAATTGGAAGACCATAATAGCTTATTTACTGATTAATTATTCTTGAATATTTTTCCTTGATATGACTTTTTCAAGAAAAATCAGTCTCTTAAAACCCTATTAATCTGAGTTTTCCAGCATCAAGTTAATCAAGGTTTTACATCAACGCATATATTCTATTTATGCTTGTATACAAGTTAAAATTTAAAATAATTTTTTGTAAATTAAAAAATGTTTTAGGGGCTGGTGCAGTGCCTCAGCGGTTGTACTGCTTGCCTGGTGGCATGTGCAAAGAAGCAAGTGTTGGAGCAACTAAGGCCACATGAAAAACTAAATAAAACTGATTCTCTCTTAAAAAAAAGAATAAAAAAATTTTAGGTTTTATTTCATTTTACATAACATTACATAACAAATTTGAGTGATTTTTCACTTTTTATGAGCTGTTTTGACATTATATATAGACTCTGAGAACATAAGCAAGCATCTACCAATTACTAAGCGAAAGCACTATAACAGAACATAATTAAGACAGAGAAATTATGAAAATTAAAAATGAAACAAAAGCCCGTTTGGATCAAGACACAATATGATTACCTTTACTATTTCTAAAATTACTTCTACTTAGTCATGAAATGTTAAATCGGTACAAGTTTTGTTACAATATGTTTACAAGTGTCATGATAATAAAATACATGTCATTTTATTTACAGTATTTTTAATTGCTGGCCCATGATATAATCAATCTTGAGAAATGTGGAGGAAAGGACAATTAGGAATTGACAATGTCATAAATCTAATATTTTCTCAATTAGATATCCTAAAAAGGTAAAGTCTCAATGAATGAAATAACTAATTTGTATAAGAATAATGTCTGGAAAAAGAAAGGGCTTAGTTTTCCTTCAAGTCATAAAAACAAAGAGTAGGAAAGCTAATGCTTACTAAAATAACCCAAATTAGGAATTTTAAATAGCTTTAGAATTTTTTAAATGACTGCCAAAAATACTTCGTTTTGTATAATTAGAAAGTCCAAAATGCTAGTAAACATTATATTCAAAATATAATTCACACAGAGGCTTAATTACTTAATTTACCTTATATAACTGAAAGACTTACATAAACGGTTTTCCAGAAAATAAATAAATACAGAAGTTAGCATTATAGTAAAGCATTTTAAACTATGCTAATATACAATTCTGGGAACTTATGTTTGATCTTTATTAGATAATGATCATTGCCAAAATTAGAGAATGCACAAAACTGACTGGTTGACTACAAATTGAAGGATGGAACTAATTCATTTTTTTCCATTATGACAACTGAAACTTTGACATTTATTTCCAGATTCAATAGTAAAAATTTTATTTAGAAAGCCTGAAGTTATCTTTAAAGACATATCTTTTAAATAAATCAGTTTTATGGTCACTGACAAATCTATCAGAGAAATATAATGCCAACTAACTATCCTCATCATTACCATAACTGTCACTTTTTATATCATTGCTTTTCATCAAACAAGAAGAATAGTAATCTGAAAGTTTTATTAATTTGTTCATTTATTTTGGTGATCATTTCTTCGAATCATCTAAGGATTTAGATTTCTCAAACAACTGCCTTAAAAGAAGCCTTCCTGTGTTGGCTTACAAAGCAGTGTGCCTATTATATTTATATACTGCCAATACTATAATTTATAAAAAGCCAAAGTACTTTTATTTATAACTTAAATACCCCTCTCCAGGTCACTGCTTATATCTCAGTACAAATGGATGGTAAATACTCTAATATCTACTAGATTATAAGAAAATGCTCTCATTCTAATGACACCTCACTTTCCTTCCAAGTCTGTTACTGAAGCACTGTTATGTGAACGTAGGTGAAATTAACTGTTACCTCCTGAAAAAAGTAGGAAGAAAACAAGAATTAGGCATATAAAAGCTATTTACACTATGCTATGCATCTTAAGGAGGTTATCTTAAGTTTTAGACATTAAATCTTACCCTAAATACCAAGTGATAGGCATATACCTTCTAATCTAAGAACATGTGGAACTGAAAGCACAGGAATGTGTGCACCTACCGTGCAAGATATACACCTTAGATATACAAAATACATTTTTATTAAGAAATATTTCCCTAAGCCTGGACATTTTTATCTCAAAAAGAGTACATAATAATTGTTTAAAAAATACTACATATAAAATATAGTAATTGTTATAAATTGTAATAAATAATTCATGTTAATAGTTATAGATGATATATTCTCTAAAAATCTCTTGGCTGTTCTCAATTTGACACTGTAGTTCTTGGTCTCATATTTCATGTATAATGCTCAGCTTTGTTTGTTTTTTTTAATCCTAACATCAGATCAAGAAAATTAACAGTAACTCCAAAGTATTTTTGACCCATGAGGTTCAATTACATTTGAAAGAAAAATGAAAATATTACAATACAAAGGGAGGCACATTTAAATCATTGTGGGACACAAGTTGGCAAACACTATAGTGCACAAGCTAAGTAAGTCTATAGAGACATTACAGCCTGCAAGCCCAAATAAAACACTTACTATCTGCCCCTATAAGGAAGTTTGCTAATCCCTGCTTTAGAAATTTTATGGTGACTTTGGTCTGGCAAAAAAACTTCATGAAAGTAAAAAAAAAAAAAGTAAAAACTTCTTTTTCTTTCCATATAAAAAATATTCCTAAGCATTAAATTACTTCCAGTTTGAATAATTCTGCCATTTGGTTAGCTAAACAGAGTGATTTTCCTATTTTTCCCTCCTAGTAATACTAGTTCTACTAAAGGTATTTATGCCCATGAAAAAGCAATTATTGGTTATCATAAGGAAATAGGTCTATTTGGGATTAATTTGCTCCAATCCAAAAATACTATATTCTACTGTACTTTTTGGACTATTTCAATATATAATTTTAAGAGATGAACAAAACAGCTATTGCCAAAATTTATCAGTATTACAATATCTACTACATCCTCTTTGTACTAAATGATTACCTAAAACAGTATTGTATATTAAATAAAAACATTGTTTCTTGAATGGCATAAAAGTTTGGTATGCTCATTATTACAGAATAAAGTAAGGCTGCCTGTTTTTGACCTGCCACCTTTCCTTATGGAGGGAGTTGCTGCTTTTCTTCCTTTGATCCTTCAGCTTCCCATACACTATTCTCCAGGACTCAAGTGGTTTTGGATTTTGGCTAAGAATCTAACCAAGATAGTTGCTAGCTGTTAACTGCCCAGAAAACTTAGAATTACCCAAATCTGTGGTTACTTGATAGTGACAGTAGTGAGAATTTAATTTTCTACAAATACTACATTATCTGTTATATGAAGAATCCCAGAAATGTAAACTCTATGTAAGCAATATTTCTTTATTCCAAATTTAGAACATAAATACATGAAGTGCATTTACAGATAACACAAAGGTAATCAGGGCAAAAATATCCTTGGGCCCACTCCTGTTAGAGTCAAACAAATGTATTTACTTTAAATCAGCCTCTGTTATACTGAGCTGAAGCAATCAATTCATTATGGAAAGAGCTCAACACTATCCTAGGTGTTTTGAGGACCAAGACTGAGTGACAGATGGTCCATTAAATAGTAAGAATGCAAACCAAAGTAAATAGTATTTCATAATGCAAGTATTTTGAACATTGAGAAAGGGGTAATTAAGGAAATTGATTATTTAAGACCTCATGAAGGTGACATTAAGCATGAGTGATAACTGGGCAGGTTTAAAAAAAAAGGAAGAGAATATTTCAGTTGGGAGATAAAACAAACCATAAAAATAAAAACTAGAGTAGTCTGTTGGAAGAGTATTAATGTATTATCATTTAATAATTCCATTAAAGATAATAGTACTACTTTTCCTGATTTAGGCCTTTAAATAAGTCCTTCAAATATTTTCTATAAATCACAAATGTGCTTGTTACCTTCAGAATGGCCATATTACTTAATTCTGTGAAATGCTTATGACCAAATTGAAACATGACAGAACAAAAGCATAGATTTAAAAAAATGTCTCTTTTACCAATTAATTTTAGCTAGAACACAATAAACTTAAAGAATATAGTAAGATACACTAAGTGGTCTTACACACACACACACACTCACTCACAATCACTAATTTATACAAGTCTGCTGATTTAAATGATTCCATTAACTCACAAAAACAGGCTCACCATTCCAGTTCCCAAATTGTCTTCAGGTAATTTTTAAATTCTCTAGGTCTCAAGAGTATTATTCAGTTTAGAGCAAGGGCAATTTCTAATATTTTCTTCTAGAGGAAGTAAGTTTTATTTTTTTAGGAGAGAGACAATTTTATTTAGTTTTCATCTGGTTTTAGTTTCTCTGACACTTAGGTTTGTATGTAGTGCTGGGGTTCAAACCCAGGTCCTCGCACATATTAGGCAAGCTCTCAACTGCTGAGCCACTACTCCAGCCCCTAGACGACACAAGTTTTAAAACTTAACAAAATACATTTAATAAAAAGTGGGCTCCAGCCTGGCATGATGGCACATGCCTATAATCCCAGCATCCCGGGAGGCTGAGGCAGGAGTTGCAAGTTCAAGGCCACTCTCAGTAACTTAGTGAAGGCTTAAGCAACTAAGCAAGATCCTGTCTCAAAATAAAAATAAAAAGGGATAAGGATGAGGCTCAGTGATTAAGCGCCTCTGGGTTCAATCCCTGGTACTAAAAAAAAAAAAAAGTGAATTTATTATATGCCAAACATACCTCAATAAATGGTCTAATTAGGTTAAAAAAAAGTGATTTTACTATTTTTCCATGTTTTATTAATCAAAGATACAAATAAGAAATTTTGATCAACATAGCATACATAATTAGCATCTGCAAAATAAATGGATATAAATCCAGGTAAACCAAAGAATCCTGATGATTACTTAGCCTGTGTAGCATTATGTGAGAATATATTTTCTCTGTAGTCTTTTTGAAGACCTAACAACTTCCCCAAACACCTAAGTCTAGTGAGCCCAGGCTAGGAAACCACAGGTAATCAGGTCATCATGTTGTTCATTCTGTCTGACTCAAGTTAAACTACCTGACATATGTGTTTCCCTCAAATCCTATCACTTTCTCTTCAGTTGACTTCGGTCCTAACTGTTCTTCCACTTCCTAGGATTTCTCCAAAAGTGTTCTCCTATTAGAAAGGATAAATCTTTGTTTTAGTTCTAGTTGTAAAAATATTTTCCATAGAAGTCCAGCCAGAAACTGTTAGAAACCTGACAACCATTAAACTTAAGTATGACTGCTTCAAACCCTATTTTAAAATGTTATTTTCAATCTTGTGTTCTCAGACATTGGACTGAACCAATGGAAAAGGTTATCAGCTAACCTCAGGATGCCATCCTACCATTTGTGACTACCACCCAGATTTTCAAACTTGATATCTCTGTGATTTCAAAAAGGCTACTGCTGCATGAAGGTCTATCCTTACAAGATTACATGCAATCATTAAATTGTAGGGAAGTCTCTTAAAATAAGGTCAATTTTTCTGCATCATATCTGAGTAGCTCATTCTCAAGCATCACAAGCAACAGTCAATCCTTAGAAACAGTGCTCTGTATCAAAAGCATTTAAAAAACATCAGCTGGGATTGGAGATACTTTTTTCTGTACCATAAATTTTTAAATTAGTATTTACTATCATTTGATTTAATTGGTAACAAAAGCAACTTAATAACAAATGTTTAGGAAGAAATCACTGGGGAGTTTTTATTGGGCAAAAGAGTTGTCACAAATTATGAAAAAGTTAAAAGGAAACATTCAGGGCTGGAGTGGTGGATCAGCGGTTACAGTGCTTACTTGGCACGTGCAAAGACCTGGGTTTGAACCCCAGCACCACATACACAATGAAGTGTGGGAACAATGACAGCCACATGAAAAACTAAATAAAAATGGATTCTCTCTTTCCTGCTCTCTCACTGTCTCTCTCTCAAAAAAAAAAAAAAAAAAAAAAAAAAGAAAAAGAAACAGTCTACAAGGGCATTTATTTTCAAACAAGAAAATTATAAAATAAAGCCTGTGTATTGTATAAAGTAAAATCTGTAAATATAACTAAATTTTGCAAAACATAATCTTTTGCTTCATCTATATTGCAGAGCTCTAAGTCAATTATTGATTATTCATTTATCATCTTGGCAGAGTTTTAGGGAATTATTAATTCCTGAGATAAGTTCCTCTATCACCAAAGAGATCCCAGGCCATATCAGAAAGAAAGCAGACATGCACACCTCCTCTAACTGACTTAAACAAAAAGAAACACTGTCACCAAAAAAACCTATACCACTATCCTAACAAAGGCTCCTTCTTCCCAGTTAGTTGACTTTTTCTGCACAGAGCCTTGGCTCAAAATAAGCTGCACAGGTTTACTAATTTCTAAATCCCCCACCCCACCAACAGCATGAAAAGTTAAGGAGTACGATTTGGTTAAAATTACGTAAATACACAGTGTATCAAAAAAATACCAAATTAAAAGACAAATACACACACACTTTGAAATATATTTTCTTCAAAAGATAAACTGAAAAGAAAAAAATCTTTAGATATATATATATATATATCTATGCAATTAAAAAATGTACAATGTTGAAGGACAGGGAAAGAGATGGCATGAAACCTATAAACAGGAACCATTTCTTTCTTTGCCTCAAACAGAAAATTATTTCCTATTAAGTATTAAATCTCAGTATAAAAGAGAAATATTCCATAATTTTAAAATGTTCAGAATATTTTCCCATAAATCTATTTAGCTAGTTATTATTTTTCAAAACCTTTTTGCGTAATCAATTATTTTACCCATTCCAAAAGAATAAAAAAAGATCAAGAAAACATCAAGTAAATATGTTCTAAATACAGAGTAATACACGTTATTCTAGTAACTCACTTCCTACTCTTGTCAATATCCTCCCCTAAGTAAAACTTAGTACCTAGAAGATGTTTCATGAGAAAGAGTGTTCTGTTGATAAATAAATCCAGAAAATACTGATACTTTGACTCTTTTTGGGGATCCACAAAGCTCATGAATATATTAAGGTCTGTGGAGTCCTGAGGAAAAGAAATCGGCTTGCTTTGTCTACAATGGCTTTTCCCACATATATTTAACAACAAAACTCTTTCTTGGAGCCAACCTTTGAACTATTATTTCACAGAACATACTTGAAGAAAACAGTCTTCTCTAATTATACTTCCAGAACTTCCACATGACATTTCTGCATGCACTAAGATTAGTAAAAATACATCTATTCAGATGCTTTTGTATTTGTTCCTCTCATGTTGCCTTTCTCACTTTTAAAAATCTTTCAAGATTACCTAAGAGAATAATTGTTTTATACTTACCTTTCTATAATGCTTGTCACTTTCAGAGCCATGATCTGTTGCTCTAAATGCTGTTTCTCCAGGTGAGCCTTAAAGAGAAACATGCAATTCTTTAAATTCTTTTGTGATATCGATAGCCTAAGCTAGATTCCAAACAATGTCTAATCAATTAAAAAGTAAATGGATTTTTAAAGCAATTCAGATTCAAACTTTTACTTTGATTTTACAGAACATTACTAGCAACATATGTAAAAAACTTAAAAATCATAGCACATATTCAATTTATTTAAAAATATTTAACTGAAAATTACAATTAAAAATCAAGACAATCTTTGGTAAGGATTATTTTACATGAGAGTACTTACAGTTCAGACAAATACCACTGTCATCAGGCCAAGTATATAATACAAAAACAAATTGAAAATGTCAACCATGACAGGGCAGATGAGACAAACTAAAATTACTTTTCATTTCAGTTATCAAAAATAATTTAATATATTTCAAGAAAATATTTTGGCTAAGCAAAAATTTTTAATAGGTTTAATTTTATACATATATATTTAGGGCTTTTAGTTCTATTGCAATATTATTATTTCCACCCAAAGGACAATGAGTTTTCCAAATATAGTTCTGGGGTTTTGAAATTCAGCATAAGCAGCATTATAAATTTGGTTTGCAACTTTATTTGCAACTAGTTTATTAGAAGCATTTAAAAGGCATGTTAAGGTCAGCAAAAATGTTTTTTTACACACCTAACAAGAGAAGTAGGTCAGAAGCTTCTATGACTTCACTAACCAATTTGTGACCTGTGAAAAATCAGCAGAAGGGGAAATAAAAATGTAAAATTTAATAGAAATGAGCAAACAAAGGTGCCTGAGAACTCTGATTGATATCATCAACGGGCAATAATTGGGTAACTGTGCCAGAATTAGCCTTATAAATTCTACTCATTATGGTTCACCAAATTAAATTTTGTTTTAGATTCACCACATTGGCTCTAATCAGTTATGAAAAGCAAATACATAGGAAGTCTCATCTACTTGTCAAGAATAAGTAATATTTTTTCCCTCACTATAAGCCAAGCATAAATTTTCACTTTATTGGGCTAGACAAAGATTAAAACCACTGTGCAACAAAATTTTTAGAAAAAATTTTATCTTTTTTAGAAAACCTACTAAATATTTTAATTTAAAAGATGGGAATAAACAAATACTTGTATGTATTTTTCCACTATAGTTCTTCAATTTTTAAATTAGATTAAATAGGTCTTTCATTACCTGTGGTGAAAAAGTCTTTCAATAAGCTGAGGCTTTCAACAATCTTGTCAATGTCTGGTGCTAACTTTACAAGGTCTTCTGAATTAGGAAGGGCTTTTCTAATTTTCTCTGGAGAAAACCAAAACACATAAATACACATAAATTGTCTCAAGAATATATACCAGATATTAATATAAGGGCTATAAAAGTATTAATTTGCTTAATCCTCAAGGCAAGTTCTACAAAACTGCTACTACTGTCAATCCCAGCAGACAAGAATCCAGGCTCTCAGCTACAATACGGAGGCAGTGACAAATGTATTATGTTGAAAAGTACTCCCTTTGAATATAAGAAAAATTTGAAAGTGTGCTTTTCCTAAAAATACCTTAGTCAACATATAGTAGTTTCATTTTTTATATATATTTTTTATTAGTGTATTACAGTTTTACATAATGATGGGATCAGTTGTCACAAATTCCTAAATGCACACAAATCAGCAATACACTTTGTTCAATATTCCCTCCCACCCCTCTACCTCCCTCCTCCTAGGAGTTTTATTTTTAAGAAGTGCTGTGAATAAGTGCTTATAGAGATTAATTCCAACTCCATATATATATATAAGACAAAAAATTAAGACTATGTCTTGAAAAGGGACTGAGGAAAATAATTTAATAAATTTTTTTAAATCACATGTTACTATCAAATATAATTATACCAAATATAATTTTTTCTTACCCACTTATTAAAAAGGGGAGAGGTAATATCTGAATAAGAGGAGAAATCACTCTGAATACTACTAGGCTTTTAAGCAACAGAGCTAAAAGAAGTAGAAATAACACTGTTACCTAATGAAAATAAACTAGTTAGGTGAATCATGGTATATATGTTCTAAGCAACATTGTACAATTCTGAAAATGATGTTTAGAAAGGTTGTGTGGCAGCATGGAAATGCTGACAAAATGTGTTAGGTAGAAAAACAAGATACCAAAGACATGTCCTTATAACTATATAATTTAAAAAAAGGAAACTAAGATACTAAACACATACAAATAAGTACAATTAAAAGATGGTGGCAGCTGTGTTAAAGTAATGGGCTACTAAATACTTTTTTCATATAGTTCTTTTCTTTGATACTCTATTTTGTCATTAAAAGAAAACTACTACATATACATATTAGACTCAAAATTTAAGAAATTATTTCAATAAACTATTTCTCTTTTCCAAATAACCAAAAACAGTATTTTAATACAAACCGAAATCAATATACTCATCAATTTCCCACACAATGTCAGGCACAATCCATTTATAATCACTAAGGTCAGGTATCATATCTTTCCACTGATCAAAAGTCTAAAAGATAAGAAAGTATGTTAAACAGATACTCTAAATGCTATATAAAAATGTACACAAAAGTTAATTTAATTAAAATATACTAATCTACAAAGAACAATGTATTATGTAATTAAAAATATATTAATATATAAAGAACAATGTATTATATACTATGTACAAAACTTGTAAGAAACAAATTTACATGGCTTCAGCTCTTCTAAAAACAAATTAGTAGGAAAGCATATGAAATATGTAAATATCCTCCACCAAACATGGAAAACATAAAAATTTAAAATATATTACTATTTCAAACTGATATCATGTTGGCATTAAAAAACATCATGGAGAAACAAAAAGATACATGAGGAGATAGGACACCTTGTCTCTGTACCCAGAGCTGCTGAGAAGTGATCTGTGAGCAAGCCACCTAATTTCCCATTTATACTAAATGGCAAAACTCAAAATCAAACCTAGGTGTTTTCATTCCCAACTTAGGGCTCCTTCCTGTAGGCCATTTTTATCTTCTATACTCAAAACTAAGATTCAGAAAGCACATTCATATTAGCATGATTAAATCAGTATCTAGTATATGATAAAGACATACAATAAATCTTTAAACATCAATTACACTTAACCACACTGAAGAAAAATGACTTAAGCTATAAAAATTCAAGATAATCATGTTGAAATTGGAAAAACAGTAGAAAAGTTAAGCTCACCTTTTTAGCTGTATAACCACCCCCAACAGCAGATCCCAGTATGAGATATCGAAGTTTTAAGAGCCTTGCAGCTAACCGTGCTGGCCAAAAATTTCTGCGGGGCTGGTAGCCATATTTAATTGGAGAAAGTTTCAATTTATATAAAGGAAGGTTTGTTAGAGAAGAGAACTGCTGAAATGACGTTCTTAATTGAGGTCTTTGAAGCTTTAAATTTGGATGACGTGAACAATAAATACTTCGAGAAACCAGATGCAGTTTTTGGAGTGGTAAACTTCCTTTTATTCCAGAGTTATATGTTACCAAGGAATGACAGACCTCACTGAAACAAAAACAAATACAGAAGAAACAATCAGACATGGTAACAACACAATGGAAATGATATAAAAAAGCAATATTTTAAAGAAGAAATACACATGCAAATGTAACTAAGCATAAGTCACATGACTGTTTATATTTATTAATCACACACTATGTGCTAAGCACAACTTCAGCATGTGTTATCTCATTCCATCCTCCTAATGATCCTATAAAGAAAGTACTAGCATTATTCCCATTTTACAATGAGAAAAATGGAGCACAAAGACACAAGCACAATTTGCCCAAGTATGCACTAACATGAGAAATAAAGGTGGGATTCAATCCCAGGCAGGGAAACTTGAGACCGTGCACTCTAATTTACTACATGTGGACTAAGATACTGGTCCAAGAAATTGAATCCAAAAAGAGAAAAGGTGGGTACCTACTGTATTACCTGGTGTTCACTGTAAGTAAAAGCTGAAGATAAAAATGCAGGCAAAGTTTTGTTTTTAAGCATAAACATTCCAGCAGTTTAAAAGTTATTCTCTGTTCTCTCATCTATGTCTCCCAATTCTAATAGCTTAGGGATAGATATTTATTTATTTATTTTTTAAGGGGGGGGAGACAATCAATTTTTTATTTTAGTTTTTTGTGTGGGTTTCATTGCTCCAACACTTTGTTGCATATATGGTGCTGGAGTTTGAATTTGCATTCTTACACATGTGAGGAAGGCACTATAACTATTGAGCCACAGCTCCAGCCCAGGGATGGATATTTAAAAATTAATAAATCTCACCTCAGGTACCTAGCCCTCACAAAAATGAAAGTGGCCAAAAGGCTATCCCTCCATCCCCAAAAGAGAATGGAATCTAAACATACATGTTAACTGCATGAGCTCTACCTTACTCTCTTTCCTGAAGAGAATGAAAGGTTACCAACAAGAACCACATGCCTGATCTTAACACACATTCATAGTTGCTTACTATGGGCCAGGCAAAATTCTAAATAGATTCAAAATATTAATTCAGCTAATTACAAGGGACTGGAAATTTCTCAAGAAAAAGTAATTATGGAGCATAGAACTATGTTGTAAAGGATAATGGAAGGAAAGGGCATCTCTTGTGTTCCTACCAAGTGCCAGACATCATGTTTTTACAAATGCTTCTTACTGTTGGGTAACTCTTAGCAAAGTCCAGTAAGTCCAAAATCTTCTTTCACAAATTTATCTTTAAAACCTATGTCTTGCTTGAGGCAGAATGACTAGTAAATGGTGGAAAACGGATTGAAACTAGGTTCAGCCTGACATTAAGGCCCAAATTCTTTCCACAACAGACACTGGCGGGCAAGAGTGTGGGAAGCAATATATGCATAAATGAGTATGGCTCCTGATAGGAGGCTGAGGTGGCATTCTGGGAATACTTGCCACCTCCTCTGGAATTCTCAGAATGACAGAGTCTTGCTCTGATTCAAGATTCTAAAGGAATCCTCAAACTCAGGAAACCTGAGGAAAATAGAATTTAATAGGAGAAAATACATATTGCCAGATTAGGCATACTGCTGATTTGTAATTCTACAAGTAAATGTTACTTCTGATCACAAAAATATTTACTTCTTTTTAAATAAAAGTTGGCAACCATTTTGTACTTTTTAAAAAGACATGTCAAGATAAATTACAATTTCTACTCTTATAAAAAGTCCGTCTTTTTTTTTACTAATCAAGATTAAATTCTTCTGACCTTAAACTCTGTATAACAGGCAAAAACCCTCATATTGTTTCTATCCCAGTAATCATACATATGTGATAATTAAAAACAAAATAGATCCTCCAAATCAAAGGAACAGTACAGATAGTTAAGTGGTACAAGGGTTAAGAGGAAAGAATGACATTTAGGAGTAGTAATCAGTGAAAAATTCCCAGAAAAAGTAAAATGAAGAGTCAGAAAAGGAAGAGGAATCTCAGACAGGAAGAAGGGCCCAGAGGTGAAACAACAAGAGATCCAATGAGTAGACACAGATATTTACAGGGGAAGGTAAAACTGGAAAGGTGGTCTAAGGACACATGGTAGAGTGTGTCCTTCAAACTGAATATCACACAGTTTGAACTTTATTGTGCAGGCAATAAGGAGTCACTGAAAGTTTCTGAGACGAATTAGACTAGACACTAATTAAAGAAAATATAAGCAGTTTAAGGTGGGACATGAAAAGGAGGTCTCATTTCAGCTATACCCACTGCATCTACATCCATCCTCTTCACCCCACAAAAGATTACATCAAGTGCTCCTCTTTCCATTAAGACAAATCCCTACATGGTATTCTCTCCCTGCCTTTTCACTTTCTCTCATCTTAAGGAGAAAACGCCCCTCACCACCACCAAAACAAACAAACAAAAAACAAAAACAAAAACAAAACCACTTTAGTAAAGGATAAACCAACCCAATTTCCACTTCTATTATATGATGAAATAGCTTTTACTGAGGGCATCAAGGCTTCAAATGGGCATTTTCCCCCTAGTTTTTCTTAGCAATGTGAGACAATGTTGATACCCCCTGTTCCCTTGACAGTTTCTAGTTTTACTCATACCTCCCTGGCCAATCCTTTTCAGTTTCATCCTCAACTACCTTTTAAATGCTGGGAGTTGGGGCTGGAGTGGTGGCTCATAGGTTATGGCGCTTGCTTGGCATGCGCCAGTACGCAGGTTTGAACCCCAGTACCACGTACACAATGAAGTATCATAGCAATGAAAGACACGTGAAAAACTAAATAAAAAACTGATTCTGTCTCTCTCTCTCTCACTCACTGTCCCTCTCTCTTAAAAAAAATTAAATGCTGGGAGTTTACCAAGGCGTAGTTAGATCCAACCTACACCTCTTTTCATTTCCCTGAGGCAATGTTATCTACACCACTTCCTCAATTATCATCTACATACTCATGTTTCTCTAATTTTTGTATAGTACAGTTAAGTTCCAGACCTTGCATTCAACTGCCTACTCAACACCACCACTTAGGGATCAAAAAGGTACCTCAAATTCAAGATGGCCACCCCCCTCAAATCCTGACCCTGCTACAGTATTCCCCTATCTCAGAAAATGGCATAAGCAGTTATCCAGTTAATTAGCCAAATCACTCTTGATACATACCTCAACCTTATTACCAAAGCACTCTTCTGAATGAAAATCTGATCACTATCATTCACGTGCATCAATCTTTTAAATGGGTCCCCTAAATTTAGAATAAAATCTAAATTCCTGGTTTATAAAGCCCTGCATAGTCTGGTCTCTTTCTCATGCACTTGCCTCCAAGCTCCAGCCAGACTAATTTTCATTTTATTCCCCAACAGTGCCACATTCTTTTCCACTTTAAGACCATGAGACCCGCTATCTACTTGACTCTGGCAAATGTTTCACCTCCAGCATTCCCTCCCTTCCCTGAGCCTTCATTATAATGCAAGTTCCCCTGTTATGGCTCTTGGATCTCTGAACTTTTCCTTCATAGTGCTCATAAAACTTGTATTACATAATAATGTAATTACTGGATTAATAATGGTCTCTACAAGTAAATTAAAATCTTCATAAGGCTAAAGAGATGTTTTTCTTACCACTACATTTCTAGTCTGCAGTGCCTCACAAATAGTAAACAATACATTTGTTGCATGAACATAGGTTACTGGAAGAATTAAATTACAAAAAACAGGTCAAAGAACCTAAAAAAGGCTAGCACAGAATAAGTGCTCAATAATATCACTTCAATATTAATTTGCATTATACTCCACTAATGTATAAATACCCTTTAACCCTCAAAAGTTATTTGCACTTCTTAGAAAGGAGTTGATCTAAATATATATTCAATTAGAAGAACTCCAGAACTCTATTCATGCCTATAATGATTTTGTTTTTCATTATTTTCTCCCCAATTTGAATTTCCACAATGGTGGCAACAATAACTATGGGTGGGAGACAGGGGCAGGAATAGGGTATTCCAGTATTTTGAGTCAATAATTACAAGTGAAATGTTCATCAATTAGTCTCTGGAAGAGATAATTGACTTTAAGCATATCCTACTACTTGGAAAGACATCTTCAAGAATTACTTCTAGAGCTTCCAATTCAAAAGATAAATGTTCGTACAGGAGAAGACTGCTTTTTACAACAAGTTCCTCTTGAAATACAGATAAGACAATAAAGAGAAGTAATTGAGATTCACTGAAGCACCATCTGAGAAGAGGCTGCATGGGTCACCCCCCAGTTGATTCCAATCCAGCCAATGTTAGCTGCAGCAATTGCCTGGAGGCTGAGACTGTCAAAGAAGGGAAAAGCTAAGGCTTCCAAGTGTGTGTGTGTGTGTGCATGTGTGTGTGTGTGTGCGTGTGCGTGTGAGGTGCATGTGCATGGGGGGACTTCCCAGAGTGAGCCTACAATAGTACTAATATGTGTTACAAACTCAGATCACCTCTCTGCTCCCTAAAACGAAGCCAGCTAGTTGATATATCAGACATCTAGAACACACTTTGCTCAGTTAGCTCTCCCATTCAGGGGTATCCCTCACAGGCATCTACATCAACCATTAGTCCTTCAGGTTTAAATATGATTACATAGGGGCTGGAGCGGTGGCTCAGCGGTTTCGGCGCTTGCCTGCAAGCATGAGGACCCGGGTTCAGGCCCCAGCACCACGTGCACACCTGAGTGTTGGAGCAACTGGGGCCATATGAAAAACTAAATAAAGTTGTTTCTCTCTTTCTCTGTCTCTCTCACTGTCCCTCTCTCTTAAAAAATAAATAAATAAATAAATAAATAAATATGATTACATAGTAGACTCTTGTAAAAAGCCAGCAACTCTTAAGACGAGGACTAAGGTAACAACTTTATTAGTTCTGGAAAAAGAATAGACATGAAATCCAGAGCATGTTGTTATTCAGAAATCATTCAAATATGGCAATCAAAGAACACGACAAAGCTTACTGAATTAAACATGTTTTTAAGAGTCAAAAAGAGCTTAACTTCTAAAACCATCTCATGGAAATTAAAATGTCAATGGCCAACATATTGATTAAAAAATAAAAAATAATACCAGAAAATAAATTAAAGAAATCTCCTAAAAATGTCAAATAAAGAAAAAAATGAGGAAAACATCAAAGAAAATTTACATGATGTAAAGAAGAAGTATCCAAAGAGAGTGGGGAAGATAGGCGTGAAATGCATCCCATGGAGTACACAAAAGGTTCAGAAAGTTAAGTATCAAAGCTTCTGAATGTAGTATTGTTTGTATCCTATCGTTTAAGATTAAGTTAGGATAGACATATAATGTAAATAATACAGATACACACTAACCCCCCCCCCACACATACATACATAAAACAAAGAAAAATGTGTATATACACATTGGAGTACACAAATTTTTTTAACAGATGAAGAATACAGAACATATTTTGGAAATAGTGGACATACAGGATCAATTTAAGAGGACTAATATTCATTTTAAAAGTGCCTAGATTTTAAAAGTGCCTAGAAAGAGGCTAGAATAGTGGCTCAGCAGTTATGGTGCTTGCTTTCATGAGTGAGGATGCAGGTTCAAACCTCAGCACTATGTACTCAACGAAGTGTCAGAGCAACGAAAGTTACATGAAAATCTATATAAAATTAAATCTTTCGCTCTC
>PVKS010002332.1:0-119950 GCA_004027875.1 Aplodontia rufa | reverse complement strand
GGATCCATTCATCCTGTGAGGGACATCTGGGTTGCTTCCATAGCCTAGCAATAGTAAATTGTGCTGATATGAACATCGATATTGCTGTGTCACTATAATGTGCTGATTCTAAGTCCCCTGGAAAGATACCCAGGAGTGGAATAGCAGGGTTGTATGGTGGACTCATCCCTAGTTTTTTGAGGATTCTCCACACTGCTTTTCAGAGGGGCTGTACCAGTCTGCAGCTCCACCAACAGTGTGTTAGTGTGCCTATCTCTCCACAGCCACTCCAGCATCTATTATTGTTTATTTTCTTCATCTTTGCCATTCTGACTGGTGTAAGGTGATATCTTAATGTGGTTTTCATTTGCATTTCTCTGATTACTAATGATTTAGAGCACTTTCTCATGTATTCATTGGCTTGATCAATGTCCTCTGGTAAGAAGTTTCTATTTAGCTCTTTGGCCCACTTATCAATTGGGCTGTTAGTGTTTTTGTAGTTGGCAATTTTGAGGATTTTGTAGATTCTGGATATGAGACCCCTGTCAGAGGAATCATAGCCCGTGGGAAATCAAAAATTAAATCAATTGGTTCAAATATCTGGATATTAAACCAGCAACTTTACAATTGCTTGAAAAAGAAGTAGGATCAACACTATAGAACGTAGGAGTCGGCTCCACCTTCCTTAACAAGACTCCCATGGCCCAAGCATTAAAGTCAAGAATAAATGAATGGGATGTAATTAAACTAAAAAGCTTTTGCACAGCTAAAGATTTAGTCAAGAGTGTCAAGAGAGAACCTACAGAATGGGAGAAAATCTTTGCCTCCTACACCTCGGACAAAGGGCTAATATCCAGAATATACAAAGAACTCAAAAAACTAAACACCAAACCCACAAATAATCCAATCAATAAATGGGCTATGGAACTAAAAAGAAATTTCTCAATGGAGGAAGTCCAAAAACCCCATAAACATATGAGAAAATGCTCTACATCACTAGCAATCAGAGAAATGCAAATCAAAACTTCACTGAGATTTCACCTCACTCCAGTCAGAGTGGCAAAAATGAAGAATACAAACAATGACAGATGCTGGAGGGGCTGTGGGAAAAGAGGAACACTGTCACACTGCTTGTGGGACTGCAAACTGGTACAGCCACTCTGGAAAGCAGTGTGGAGACTCCTCAAAAAATTAGAGCTGGGGGTTGGGGATTTAGCTCAGTAGCAGAGCACTTGCCTAGCACTCGCAAGGCCCCAAGTTCAGTCCTCAGCCCTGAAAAAAAAATTAGGGCTGGAACCACCTTATGACCCAGCTATCCTACTCCTGGGTATTTTCCCAGAAGAGCTAGAATCAGCATATTATATAGAGATATAGCTTCATCAATGTTTATAGCAGCTCAATTTACTATAGCTTAATTATGGAACCAACCCAGATACCCCTTAATTGAAGAGTGGATTCAAAAACTGTGGTACATATACACAGTGGAATTCTACTCTGCTTTTAGAGAAAATGATATTATGGCATTTGCAGCCAAATGGATGGAGATGGAAAAAATTATGCTAAGTGAAATATCCCAAACTCTGAGACTCAAGGGCCGAATGTTTTGTCTCATTTGTGGAAGCTAGAATACAATTGGAAACAGTATGATAGATGGCTAAGCTAATAATAACCTCAAGATGTATGAATTTTTACAGGAACAGGGGGAACCTTGCCTAGGATGCTAGGGAACACAGGGAGGGGTGGGGGAGGGAATAGAAAGGATTTCAAGGAGATTGGAGGGAGGGAGTATGGGGGAATCAACTCAGAGGGGAACCTTTGACTTCCATGAGAAGTCCAATTAACATGGGGGTTTAATAGGAGGAAATGTGGCACCATGAGGAACCCAAGGGGGAAAACTGTGGAATGGCATCAGCCTTGGCTTGCTCAGTCATTATACATTTGTTCTTTTTTATTTTTTATTTTTTTAAAGAAAGAGAGACAGTGAGAGAGAGAGAGAGAGAGGGAGAGAAAGAAACAACTTTATTTAGTTTACCTGGCTTTTGCTGCCCCAACACTTAGTTGTGTACATGGTGCTGGGGTTTGAACTTGGGTCCTTGTGCTTAGCCAGGCAAGCACCGCAACCGCTGAGCCACTGCTCCAGCCCCTATACGTTTGTTCTTGATTGTTTGATAATGATTCCCTCCTAATTGTAAGACCATATTTAATGAATAAAAAAATTAAGGTGAAATTTGCATATCATAAAACAAGCCACTTTGAAGTGTATCCTGACTGGTCTTTAGTAAAGTCACAACCCTCAAGTTGCAAAACGTTTTCATCACCCGCAGAGAACACCAGACCTGCCATGCAGGCACTGCTCACCGAAGTCCCTCTCCAACTGCCAGCATGCTTTCTGTCTCCATGGAGTCATGTCATAAATGGCCCCTTGTGACCGGCTTCTTTCACTTAGCACTGTTTTCAAGCTCATCCGTGTCTAGCACACCACAGTGCTTCAGCGCTCTCTATGACCGAAAACTGCCCAATGGCACGCCTATTCCATGCTTGGCTTACGCACTCACCTGTGATGCTTCCACCTGTTGGCTTTGCCCATTTGTAAACTTATTATCTGTCTTTTTGTTGTTGAGTTGCAAATGTTCTTTATGTATTCTGGATAGTAGACTTTTATCAGATATAGGACTACAAATATTTTCTCCCATTTTGTAGATTTTTTCACATTCTCAAAACACAAAAAAATTTTTTATTTTTGTTGTTGTTGTTGTTTTCTGTGGTTTTTTTGAAGTGGTGGTTTCACTACGTTTCCAAGACTGGTCTTAGACTACTGAACTCAAGTAACACTCCTGCCTCAGCCTCTCAAATAGCTGGAACTACATGGGTGCACCACCACCATGCCACGCAAAAGTCTTTAATTTTGATAAGTATGATTTATCTTCTTATGTTGTTCGTATCTGTTGGTGTCATATCTAAGAATCCATTGTCAAATCCAAATTTATGATGTTTTAACCCAATCTTTTCTTCTAAAAGAGCTTTAGAGTTTAGGTCTGTCTTGTACATCGTTGGTCTATTTTGAGTTAACTTTTTTACATGTTGTGCGGTAGGGGTCCAGCTCCATTCTGTTTGCATGTGAATGTCCAGTTGTCCCAGCACCGATTGTTGAGGATATTCTTCTTTCCCCCTGAATGATCTTAACATCTTTGTTGAAAATTAATTGGATGGATTCGGTTCTAGTTTATTTTAGTTCAATTCTATTCCTTTGGTCTATACATTTTTTATGAGCACCACAGCATTTTGATTATTATTAAACTGTAGTTGGCTTCAAAACTGTAAAGTATGAATCTTCCCACTTCTTTTTTCTGTTTCAATATTATTTTGGTAAATTAACATTCAACTCATATATGTACATGTGCACGTGATACTATGTTCCTGGGGATTGAACCCAGCATTTCATGTATGTTGGCAAACACTCTACCATTGAGCTATACTCCCAGCCCTCTTTATTATTTATTTTGAGACAGGGTCTTGTTAAGTTGCTTAGGCTGGCCTCAAACTTGTGATTCTCCTGCCTTTGCCACCCAAGTCATTTGGATTGTTGAGATTCACCCAAGCAAGGCAGGAGGTAACTTGTTACAGCAAAAGGATTCTTGCAGTTAGAACCTAGAGGTCTGGGATCTGGCTCTGGATTTGCCATCAACTCTCTAGGTGTCCTTTTCAACCCATAACTTTTCTCTCTAGGTCTCACTTTACTCTTCTGTAAGATGGAGAAAAGGGATCTCAAACTCGCATTTCTGCTTAGAATGGAACCTGAAGCTTTTTAGTGAATTCCACCAGAAAAATGCTTAGAATGCCCAGACTGAGGGTCCAGGTACCAGAAATACGGCTATCAGGCAGCACCCCTCCCATAATCCCCACACCTAGAGCTGCCTGGCTTCAAATTCCTCCCTTAAAGGTGTTATTCTAGCAAGAAATCAACAAAAGGAAGAGAAGTCTGAACCTGGGAGAAATTCGAGATTGGGTCACCATTAGTGCCCCCTCTACCTGTCGTTAATTTCTGCTTAACATTTTCTAGCCCTTGACAAATGAATTAAAGAGGGAAGTCTCATATGCTGTAGGAAGCACACATTCATTTATTCAAAAATATTTATAGAGACGGTATGCTAGTTATTATGCTGGGCACTGTGGGTGATGCAAAGACAAATTAGCTATTTCCCCTACCTTCCAGTAATCAGTTTCACATTTGAATAATAATCAGGGGAATTTTTAATTATTTTGAAAATTTCTACTTTTTTCATTGATTTGGGTATTACTTTTAATTTTTTTAAATCACTACTGCACATGTAAATGGACTTATAGAAAAACAGAGCCCTGAGCACAAAACATCAGCTACTTATGCAGCTAGATGCCACCTTCCATTCCAAGCAACTTAGTTCAGTGTGTGTTGGTGGGCTGGAATCAGGACGCCTTTGGTACCGAATTGGCTTTCTTAACCTGATGCACTTTCATAGACACACTTTTCTACGGGATAGCGTTCAAATTCTAGACCATGAGCTAGAAATTCTCATTCTCAAGTCTCCAGCTGACTCTTGCCCCAATTTCTACTCGGACTCCGCTAGCTCATGAGCTGATGTTGAAGTGTGGGTAGATCCTACGCAACTGCTCCCAGAGATGATGGAAGTTTGAACAAGAAGGGGTGCGATCAGGTGGTGGATTGTACATGGCAGGGGACAGAGACAGAAGAGGCATCAAGAATAACTCCTAGGGGCTGGAGCGGTGGCTCGTCAGTTACGGTGCTTGCCTGGCATGCGCAAGTACCTGGGTTCAAACTCCAGCACCCACGTACAACAGCGAGGTGTCGGAGCAAGAAAAGCCATGTGAAAAACTCAATAAAAATTAATTCTCTCTCCGTCTCTCAGTGTCCTTTAAAAAAAAAAAGAATAACTTAGATTTTTGGCCAGCAACACTGCTTGATGGTCCTATTCAATGAGTTCAGAACCACAATGTGGTTGAAGTTTGGGTTAAAGAACTTTGCTCCGCAGTCCCTACAGAGTTGGATACCATGGGGATTGCGGGCAAGTCACATGTTCAGTCTTAGACAAATTGCATCTGAGGGGTCTTTGCAGCTTCCAAATAACATCAGTAAGGAGGCAGAGGGAGCACAAAGGAGGGGACAGGGGTGAGACTGACCCACGAAGCCCAGAGAGGCCACTGGTGCTGGGGGAAGGAGGCCCTGTTGCCAGTGTGTTTATTCCAGAGACCGCAGAGTGGAGGGAAGCCAGGCAGAACTGCTCCCCAGGAAGGCAGTTGAGCTGGGAAGGGATGGGGAAGGCAGAGAGAAAGGGCAGCAAGAATAATTGCCTGAGCTGGCAGCCAGCCTCAGTAAGAGTGTCCCCAGGGAGCCCAGGGAAGAAAGAGTCTGGGTGTCTTTAATGCCGCAGGTGTTGGAGTAGAAAATTTTCCATGAAGAGGGGGCTGTTCCACGTGATTAAAATAGCCACTGGGGCCGCCTGGCCAGCTCTGGCATTCTCTACACACCTCAACTCTGCTCGCTGGGGCTGTTCCTGTTCCGAGGAGGATAACCGCTGAAGGAATGCCTTCTGTTTTCATGAGTGCTAATAAGGAAGGAGGGGTTAGGGTTGGTCCCCCATGCCATCACATTCAGGCCTAGAGTTTTAGAGGTGAGCGGAACAGGGCAAAGTGCTCCAAGCCTCTCCTCTGTCACAGAAAGACAACTTTCTTCCCCTGGGTAATATGGAGCATGTCCCCTAGGAAGAAGCCGGGAAAAGACACAGCCCCACCTCCCTCCCCCTCACCGTCTGGCCTCCTCTTCCTGCCAGCAGCTGCTGGAGGACTGAGCAAGCCATATCTGCAGAGTGTGTGTGACACATAAGCTACAGACGATGTTAATGAGGAGATGGTGACATCTCTGGGCCCCCAAGATTTCCATAGTTCTCAACCATTCTTGTCCCCATCTGAATTGCACTGGGGTTTTCTTTGCTTTTTCCGGGCTGGACCAGGTGTTAGATGCCACCTCCTCCCCCTCTGCCATGGCAGGTCCACTCAGGCCCTGAGAGTGAGTATGGACAGTTACCCAAACCCCCTGGGGAAAAATGGGCAGGAGTCTCTTATGGCTGTTGCTGCTGTGACATTATTATCGCAGGGAGGAGTCCAACCATGGCCTTTCTCTGCTTTCCTAATCCTACAAAATGCCCTCTGCCTGCATTGGCATGCTGTTCGCCATCACGGAAGATGCTAGGGACCTGCCCCTGGTGACTGCCACCCTGGCTTGTACTCCCCCTGCAAGCCACTCTTCCAGGCCCTGTTAGGGGACATCATCCCTATCTCAGCCCTCACTGACCCCCTGCCCCGAACACTTCTCAGGCAGCTGTTCTCCAGGGTGTGACCTGGGCACCACCTGCATTGTACTCCTCTCTCTGGGAAGGAGTTGGGAAAGCAGATCCTGAAACCCTCCTCCACTCTGAAAAGAATCTCTGAGAGTCCGCACTTGTAACATCCCCACAGGGGAGTCTTACCAGCTGTGTAACTTCTCCGTATCACAGTTTGACATGTATGCATCTACCACCACACATTTCCTGTGCTAGTGCTAGTGCTAGTGGGCGTAACTGAAGACCCCTCAGATGACAGGGCTCTCTAAGTGCAGATCACTAACTCTAGATATGTAGAGGGACATGCAGGATGGATGAATGGATGCATGGATGGATGGATAGATTAGATGGACATACAAGTAGGTAGAAAGGAAGAAGGGTGAATGGATGTGTAGATGAGTGGGTGGATAGATAAGGTGCTAAGATAAAGTAAGATAGCAGGACCTTATTACAGTCGTTTTGATACAGTTCTGATAACTACCTCATGGAACTCAAATGTGGACGTAGAGAAAGTCCTTAACAGACAGGAGCCTGAATCTGCAAAGCCGTTAAGAGCATAGGTAGGAGCAGTGTCCAGGCAGAACAGGGTTCAAGTCCACCACTTACTGACCATGTGTGTCTGAGCAAGTTGTTTAAGCCTGGTTTTCTCATCTATAGAGAGGATCTTAACCGCACCTCCTCTCGAGGTGCAGTGAAGGTAATTCAGATGCTACAAGAAGCCGAAGTATCTGTAAGCCTACTGTGTGCCCCAGCCTCGGCTTCCCTCTGCACCATGCCTCCTCCTCTCTCCCAGACTGGTTCCCCACTCTTCCCATAGCTAATTTACATGTCTTCAGAGGCAGACACCCAAGGTGGAGATGCAGCTCTCTTGGCCTGAGCCTCCAGAGACTCTGAGGGCCCTCCAGGGCCTTCCTACCCAAATCATCCCTGGCTGCAAATGAGGGAGGCAAACAGGAAACACCTTCATCACCTCAGCCCCACCAGGAAGAGCGTTCTCAGAGAGGAGACTCTATGACCCTCCTAAGCCTCACCCCAGGCTGCCTTTCATCTCCAAGAGCCTTGTCTCTCATCTTGCTGGGATTGAGGCCTGCCTGCCTCTCCCCTGAATCTGCCCCACGTTCCCACAAGCCCACCCACTTGATGCTCCCAAAGCTACCAGTGTACCCTCCACTGTGCCTTAAAGTTTAAGCCTTGTGCCCAAAGAGCTGACAAGCTAGTTAGTGACATCAAACGGACACACACAAACGAGTTGGAGAGGCCGCAAGCCGTGACTCTGAGGGCAGGAGGAGTCCCCAGGGGAGAGGGTCCCGTGTGGGCCACAAGGGTCAGGAAGAGCTTCCTGGAGGAGGAAGAACTAGATCAGGAGCTGGAAGGCTGTGGGGGTTGGGGAAACATTCTGGCAGTCACTGGAGGAATGGAGAAGGCCTGCTGATAAGCTGCCTGAGGGAGGGGGCGGGGATGGTCACAGGAAGGAGTCAGTGCGCAGGTGCTGCCGTGGCAGAGGGCCTCACTGGCCAGGCAGGGCCTCCTCCTGCTTCTGTGCTCTGCCAAGCCACCGCCTGCCTCTGCCTGCTCAGGTGAGCTGGCTGATGGGCCTCCAGGAGGACTGCCTCATTGATTGGCCTGTGAAAGGCCACTTGGCGGGCTGGTTGCTGAGAGACGGACTGGAGGCCAGGGGCCAGGATTAGTGAGTGGCCCTGTTTGCTCTCCTTGCTAGGAGGAAGGAGGACTTTGGTCTCAGCTTATCAAACTGCTCCGAGTTTGAAAGCCCAGGAATGCAACCTTGGGCAAATGTGCAGGTTCACAGGACACCCATTAATCAAACAGTTCCTTCCCTCCAGCCCTAATAACCTGACCCCAAGTCTCTCTGTCTCTCTGTCTCTCTGTCTCTCTCTCTCTCTCTCTCTCTCACACACACACACACACACACACACACACACACACACGGTCTTTCGGAGGTCCCTGAAGACAGGGGTTATATGCTCCCTCAAGCCAGCCAGCCACGCTCCCAGGCCCAGGAGGGGCTCTCAGGAGAGAAGGCCCACGGCAGCCAGAGGTCCAGCTGGGGCTTCCCTAAGGTGGACAGAGCCGTCAGGCCACCCCACATGCCCTGTGCCCCACACAACTAACAATGCATTATTCCCTCAAGATGGAAGGAAAAATGTCCTCGCCAGTAACTTCTAGAGAACACTTTTTTTCAAAATATAAAATCCTTTCCCACTCTGTGGAACAAGAAGAGCGGCATTTGCTCAGTGCTATAGTAGATGGAGCTACACTGAAAGTCATGGGTAGGCCCAGAGGCCCAAGCTCCAGGCTGCTCACCCAGTGCTTGGTTCAAAGGGAAAAGAATGAATCTTTAAAAAGTGAAATTCAGAGGAACAAATACGAATAATAACAATAAATGTGGGTTCCTATCAGTAGGTATGACGCCAACTGCCAAGTCCTACCTGGGAGCACATAGCGCTGAAATAATCAGTGTGGAGAAGGCTCCTGGCCTTCAGGAGGCCACTTGGCTTTCATAGCCAACTGGCTATGGCTACCACATGGGTAATGTCTACCTGCTGGCAGGACGTACAGACTGGATGGAAGAGAGAGGACCAACATAGCCCACTCTGCTCAGACTTCACTTAAAATACTGCCTTCCCTCCTGAGCACCTCGGCTGAACTCTCCACCACAATGCCAGTCCAGCTGACCAACTGGGAAAGGCCACCAACCCACGTTGGTGAGATGTCTGAGCAGTCTAAGCAGCCACACACAAGTCCAGAGGGCAGATGAGCAAGTTCTCAACCCCAACTGCTGCCCTCCAGCCCTGAGCCCTCTGCGTCAACCCCAGCACCTACCACTTCCCCTTTGGGCAGCCACAGAGGCTTCTCCTGGACTTTGTGGCCAAGCCACTGGACAGTCTCTGAAGTCCCTTCTCCATCTCACAAGAGGGTGGACATGCTAAAATCCACATGGGGTTTTGAATTTCCCCACTGGAAACCCTTCAGATCTGCCTTTCCTTCCCACCTCCTGCCATGATGGCCTCTAGGACAAGGCAGTGAGGCCTGGAGGCCCTGCACAGCTCACAGCAGTCTAGATTACCACAGATCAGGGGCCACATGGCATGCCCAGCCCTCCCTCAGGAGCAGCTAGGCTCCAGCCCCCATCTGAATAGCCCCTGCACATGACTCACTGTCCCTTCTCTGGATCCAGCACCATGCTGGGGGCCAGCTGGTGTTTTCCCCATTAGCCTCCTTCACTAGACCACCAGCCACTCACTGTGGTCACCCCCACATCTGTCCCCAGCTCCCACTACTGGCCTGGTACCCATCAGTATTTGCTGAATGTCCTATACCAGTTGTTTTCAAAAATGTGAAAGACTATGAGGTAGAAGGAAGGTCAGTCCTGACCTGAGTGGCTCAGAGCTGGCGATGGGAGCAACAGAGGCAGGAGCCAGGCGGGGCACTGGTAGAACAGACTACTCCTGGAGGTGGCAAGTTCCCTGCCACCCGTTCTCCCTGAGCCTGTCGAGAGGGTGATCTGACCTGCACGGCCTTCCAGCTCCAGGAGGTCATGAGCTGCTTTTACTTTGGAACCCCTTCCCATCTATACACCAGTCACACTGCAGGCAGCCTTCTGGGCTGGGCCTCGGTGCTGAGAAGCAGGACACACCTCAGAAAGGATGACCCTGGCGGCCTGCTTTGTGCCTATGCCTATGGGAAGACAAGGCGGATGGAGTGTGAATATCATCCTACAGGTCAGCAGCTGGGCCAGCACCCTCCTCCTTGTGGGCTGAGCATTGTTTCCCACCAAAAGACACTAGCCACAAAGCCAGAGCCCTGCCCTGGGATGGAGACTTGGCATCATAGCCAACCCAGGTGCAGCAGGGAGGAGAGGTGACCTCAATAGCCAGTGCGGCTCCTTGGCCTCTGCGAGGCCGTCCTCCCCGCCAGCAAGGTCACTGTTATCTGCCCCAAAGCGAGCGCTCTGGGGGCTGGATGCCCTCCAAATATGTAGAGGAGTTGTAACCTAACCCAGGACTCTTTCAAAGGTCTCCCACGCCTGACATGTTCCAAGTGGTGTAAGCTCCAGCAAGGACAAGAAAGCAAGGCATTTGGAAACACTTCTACAGCTGCAGCCACGGAAGTCACCTGTGGGTGTTGGTGTGCCTAAATGGGTGCATGTGGCAGTGTGTGCATGAGTGTGCTTGCATTGTCCATGTGTGTGCTCGTGTGCTGTGTCCATATGTCAGTGTGGGTCAGGGTGCATATCTGAGGACATGTGTGTATATTGGGAATGGTGTGGAGAAGCCATTTGCTTTGATCGTGAGACTGAATTAGCAGAAGCATTTGGTTCAGAACCTCTCTCCCAGGCTGCAAAGACAGGGTAAGATGGTTCCTAATCTCCCTCTCTAACTGCCAACTGGTTGTGGCCATCTGAAGTCAACAGCCCCTTTGAAATCTTTTTCACAGTCCACAGACTCTTCTCCTTGGTTCCCTGGTTTTGCCAAAACCACTGTCTTTTTGCTGCTTAGAGACTTTACTCCTCACAGGGACATGGAAAGAATGGAGCTTTTCGGTCAGCTGATTCTGCATCCCGGATGCCCTGGGCGGGGGTGAGACTCAGGTGACCTCACCTGGGTGAGCCTCTGTCTCCTGAGTGAGGCAGCAACCTGTAGCTATCACATGAGGCAGACAAACCCTGGGAACTCTCTCTCCACATTTCTATAGTTTTCCTAATTGCAAGTCTGTTTTCCCAATGTAGAATCCAAATCAAAGCAAAGTAAAGCACAAACATGATATTCCGTCTCCCTTTCTGCAGGATCAGGCAGAGTTGCCCCAGGTGATGACCCTAGGGACGTGAAAGCAGGCTGGGCGGATGTCCATGAGCTGGCAGAGCAGCAGCAGACGCCAGGTGAGCCCCAACCAGGTCACTCCTGCGCGGCTCCTGACTGGCTCCTATAAGGTCACCGTGGAACCTGTGCCTTGCCCTCCAGTCAGTCTGTCACTCTCTATATTAGCTTGAACTACCAGCTAATACAGATTCTGTGTCTGTAATTGAGAGCCCGCCCACCCCTGAGAACCACCCCTGAGAACTTCTGGTAGGCATTCAGAAGTAGGGACAGTTGTGATTTCAAAGGGTACGTGGAATTACCCTTACACAGATATCCCGCGTGGCCCCCGCATTTCACAGGGACTGTGGCTCTGGCAGCTGTGCAGGACAAGACATGCCAGTCTCTCCTGCTCTCAGTGCCTAGGAAGAGAGTGGAGAAGTGGGCCTCCTCGTCTCCCTTCATAGCTACGCAGCCCCCACTCTGGCCGGAGGCTGGGCTAGGCAGTTGGGGCTGTAAAAAAAAAAAAAAAACAAAAAAAACAGAACTCTGATATCTAAAGAGGTTGATGGAGAGGCACCTCAACCAGTGGGAGAGAAGAATGATTGGGAAAGTGGGCTTGGTCCACCATTGAGGGCGTGAGGGAGGAGAGGCTTTTCCTGGGGTGCACAGAAGCCTTCCCAAAGGAAGCCAGGCAGGGCCTGAGCCTTGATGGGTAGGCAAGATCTGGGGAGACAGAGAATGCTAAGGAGGGATTCCCAGGATGAGGAACAGCAAAAGTGCCGGGCAGAACAGTGGCTCCCTGCTCAGGGCTAACCTGTGGAAGGTAGGCTTATGGGGCAGGGACAGAGTCCTCTCTGGAACTGTTGCTTGAGACCAGTTCCTGGAGCCACACTTGGACAAAGAGCTGTGAACAGAGGTGACACTGACCTTACTTATTTGACTCCAATATTTTCACTTAGAATATTTTTGGCTGTCATTTTGATGCCATCTGCCCCTCTCCTGTCTCCCAGGGTCAAAGCCCACTGCATCATGCTCTTCCTTCTTACACCTGAACTGTGCTGGAAAAGGATACTCAGGACCTCCTGTTCCCAAATACAGGACTTCTATGGGGTTTTCAGGCTTTGTCTTGCTGGAGCCAGCATTCGTTGCTGGAATCTCTCTGTTCCTCCATGACTTCTGTCCACTTCCCAGAGGTCTCACCAGAGTTCAGGCGGGCTTGTGCCCTGCTGGGAATAACCTCATGGGCCTCACCAACTCCAGAGAGGAGACTTGAACACAGCACTCCAGATACTGTCAAGTTAACCAAGTCAGCTTCCTGACCCCCACCACCCCCTTCCCCTCCACCTTCCCTCCCTGTATTAGTGGCCACACACCTCCCTCAGCCCCACCCCCTGAGAGCCACCCAGAGCTCTACCCTGTCCATCTCTGCGCCTCCCTACCCCCCACTCGCTCACATCGCCCCACCGCAATGAAGATCCAGTGTCACCAGCCAGCAGCAGCCTCCTGCCTTGAGGTGCAACCCCCCCTCCACTCCTCCCTGCCTGGCCAACTGCACCAGGGTGAGCTCCCTAATGCACAGACCTGACCATGCTTGCCCTTCTTGACCTTTCAGTGAATCCTCACCACTCACCAAGGCAGGGAGTGCAAGGTCAATGGTAGAACACCTGCTCCCCCCCGGCCCCTTTCTACCTCACACGCATGCCATGGTGATCATGATCTGTTTGTGGGGCCCTAAAAGCATCATTTTCCTGCCCAGGGTCTCTACCTGGGCCATTGTCTCTGCCTGGAATGTGCTTCCTCCCTCCTTGCTCTACATGACACCTGGTCTGCAAGACCACCTCAGGGGACATCTGCTCCAGGAAGCTCCTGAGCCCAGACTGAACTAGGTGCCTCTGCTCTGTGCCCCGACACACCCTACACCCCATATAAAAACACCCCTGTGCTGTGCTGATGCTATCTGATTGCAGCCACACCCTTCCCACTGGTTGAGCCAAGAGTTGGGACTTGGGACTGTGTCTTATACAACTTTGAGACCCTGTCCCTGAGTTCCATGCCTGGCACACGTGGGCACTTGATACATTTTGTCAAAAGGAACCAAGTTGGTGGACAGGATGCTTTGGAAAAGGTTGACCACGGAGCAGCAAGGACAGAATGCAGCCTGTTATAGAAGCCAAGGTGCACAGCACCAAGTTCAAACAAGAGCATTCTCCTATCTTTCTCTGAGAAAATCTGAAATCAGGAGGAATCCCTGATTCAGCGAGTTGAGAGACAGACAGACTCCCAACTGCTCCTGGGGGTGCTTCTCACCAGGGACCTCTTGCCTTCCAAAGAGGTGTCACCTAGGTCAGAATAGATAGGCCAGTGGTGTGTGGAGGGAGCCCTTGGGCTACAGGACTCTCCGCCTATCGGGTAAACAGGGGACATAGCAAGAAGTTGTAGGGGAGGAAACAGGCAGATCCAGAAGAGGAGATGTCATATAGGGCTGTTGGCACCAGTCTTTTTATCCAAATGATGCCACTAGACTAAAGGAGACTTAGGGCTGTGACAACCAGATGCAACACATGGTTACAGATCAGACTCTGGAGTTAGGACCTCTGGAGAAATTTGAATGCAAGGTGATGTTAAAGATTACCAAGAAATTATTAGTAATATTTTGTTATTACAATGTTATTTTACCTATGTAAGGAAAATGGTTTTAGTTTTTAGAGATAGGTTAGAAATACTTAGGGATGATGAGGGAAGGACCTGGACCTCATTGTACCTCACTGTAAAATACTTCAGTGTAAAATATACGGAGAGTTTAAGGGCAAATGCTCCTGTGAGAAACTGCAAGTTAGAGGCACTGCAAGTTAACAGCAATTATCTCATGAAAGTAATTACAATGTTGAGTTTATACTGATAACAAAAGAGATTCACAGTGTGATGTCTGTGTTCTGCGTTCAGGTCAAATCCTTTATAGCCTGCCATAGGAAGAACTGTCAGGTGTGAGCTAAGTCGGCATGTCTGATCCTGATGATTTGAAGGACAAGGGAGGCCGTGGTTGTCTGCGACTGCGTGTGCAATTAAGGAAGTCTGAGAGTTAGCCAGGGAACGGCCTGAGAAGTGACACAGCTCAGAAAGAGGCAAAGACACATGTGCCTGAAACCCTCTTCCTTGAAGAACAACTCAGGAAACAGAACCGGAATCTGGGCTGGGTAGAAATTTAAGACCAGAACCAGCTGCTGGAGCAGCTCATGGGGTGCAAGACAGACTGCACAGAACCCTGGCTGCAGCCTGTCCTGTGGCCTCCCCTCCCCAGGGCCTGCATGAAACCTGTGCAGTTAGGATCAGTTATAAAAACCAACTCTGCAACTGTGCTGCAGTGAGTGTGTGCGAGTGTGCATGCCTGTAGAGTGTGCATGCATGTAAGTCGTCACGTCTGGCCCACAGCCTACTAGGAAAGAAAAGCATGCTCATGCTGGTGAAGACTGAGAGCTCAGAGCAAAACGAACTCGGCCCATGAAAGGTGGGCCTACATGGGAACTGATCCTTAGGGAAAATGGCTTTCTACATCTCAGGGGGCATGCAGCTACCACCATGTCACTCCTTACTATATAAAAAAAGTTGTGTAATATCTTTGTTCAAATAATATTTTTAAAGATTTTGTTGGTGCATTGTAATTATACATAATAGTGGGATTCACTGTTACACCTTTACCGGCATACACTGGAACAAGGGAATTTGGTACAATAGTGGGATTCGCTGTCACACACCCTTACATGCATATAATAGAATAAGAGAATATGGTATAACAGTGGGATTCATTGTTACACCTTTACCTGCATACAATGGAACAAGGGAATTTGATAGGCTAGCGGGATTCATTGTTACACCCCTACCTGCATACAATGGAACGGGGGAATTTGGTACAATAGTGGGATTCATTGTTGCACCCCTACCTGCATACGGTGGAACAAGAAAATTTGGTCAGTTTCATTCCCCAATAACCCCCCTGTCCGTCCCCTTCTCCCCACCTGGTCATCCTTCTCACTCTACTGGTTTCCCATCTGTTTTCAGGAGATCCACCACACACCTTCTCCCCCGCCCTTTTTTTTTCTCTCTCTAACTTCCACATATGAGAGAAAACATACTGTCCTTGTCTTTCTGAATTTGGCTTATTTCACTGAACATAATGCTCTTTTTTGTGTGAATGACCTAATTTCTTTCTTCTTTATGGCTGAATGAAACCCCATTGAGTATACATAGTGCATTCTCTTTATCCGTTCACCCACTGATGGACACCTAGACTGGTTCCATAACTTGGCTGTGGTTGATTTTGCTGCTATAAACACGGGTATGCGTGTACTATAGTGTGTTGCCTTTAGATCTGCAGGATAAATACTGAGGCGTGGTGTAGGTTGCTCCATTTCTAGTCTCTTGAGGAACCTGAAAACTGATTTCCATGGTGGTTGTACTAATTCACAATCCCACCAATTGTGTAAAAGTATTCCTTTTCCCCCACATTCTTTCCAATGTTCAGTGTGTGGTGCTGGGGTTCTAATCCAGGTCCTCACCCTTGCCAGGCAAGCACTCCAACCGCTGAGCCATTTTTCCAGCCCTATTATTTGGCTTCTTGATGACTGCTATTGTAACTGGTGTGAGATGAAATCTCAGTGTAGCTTTGATTAGTGTTTTCCTGATTGCTAGAGATGTTGATCATTTTTTCATAGACTTGTTGGCCATTTGCATTTCTTCTTTTGAGAAGTGTCTGTTTAGTTCATTTGCCCATTTATTAACTGGGTTATTTGTAGGATTTTTTGGTGTTAAGTTTTTTGAGTTCATTGCATATTATGGATATTAATCCTCTGTCAGAAGAGCAGATAGCAGAAATTTTCTCCCTTTCTGTAGGTTCTATTCTCTCTTCTTGCTCCTGTTCTTGTGCTGTGCAGAAGCTTTTTAATTTGAGGTCATCTTGTTTATTAATTCTTAGTATTATTTCTACTGATTTCTACTGATGCAGTCACTGCCTGTGCCTATGTGCTGGAGTGTTGACTCTACATTTTCCTCTAGCAGTTGCAAAGTTTCTGGTATAATTCTCAGGTCTTTGATCCGTTTTGAATTGACTTTTGTGCAGGGTGAGACATAGGGTTCCAGTTTAATTCTACATATGGAGCTCCAGTTTTTCAGTGCCATTTGTTTAAAAAGCTGTTTTTGGGGGCTGGAGCGGTGGCTCAGCAGTTATGGCGCTTGCCTGGTGTGCGTGATGGTGCAGCACCGTGCACATGACAAAATGCTGGGGCAACCAAAGCAACATGAAAACAAAAAAGCTGTCTTTTCTCCAATGTATCCTTTTGCTGCCTCTGTCAAGGATCAGATGCCTGTACCTGGGCCGGTTTGTCTGTGTCTTCTATTCTGTGCCAGGAGTCTATGTATCTGTTTTTATGCCAGTTCCATGGAGTTTTAGTTACTACAGCTCTGTTGTATAACTGGAAGTCAGGAATTGTGATGCCTCCAGCACTGATTTTTTGTTTGTTTGTTTGTTTGTTTGTTTGTTTTTGAGAAAGAACGAGAGAATAAACTTTATTTATTCTCCTGACATTTGTTTATCCAACACTTAGTTATGTTTGTGGTTCTGGGGTTCAAACCCATGCATGCCAGACAAGCACTCCAAGTGCTGAGCCACCATTCCAGCCCCCAGCATTGCTTTTTTTTTTTTTTAAAGGGAGAGGGACATTGTGAATGAGAGAGAGAGAGAATCAATTTTATTCAGTTTTTCATTGGCCTTCGTTGCTCCAACACTTCGTTGTGTATGTGGTGCTGGGGTTCGAACTCCTGAACTCACGCATGCAAAGCAAATGCCATAACTGCTGAGCCACTGCTCCAGCCCCCCTGTCTTTTTTTTTTTTTTTAACTTAATATTGCTTTGGCTATTCTGGATCTTTTATTCTCCCAAATGGATTTCAGGACTTTTTTTTTTCCTAGTTGTATAAAGAATTTCACTAGTATTTTATTGGGAATTGAATTGAGTTTGTAGATTGCTTTTGGTAATATGGCCATTTTGTTATTGTAGTTGTTAAAGACAGGGACAATGAGAGAAAGAGAAAGAGAGTTTATTTAGTTTTCCATGTGGCTTTCGTTGTTCTGACACTTCATTGTGTACATGGTGCTGGGTTTGAACTCCAGTACTCGTACATGCCAGGCAAGCACTGTAACTGCTGAGCCACTGCTCCAGCCCTAATATGGCCATTTTAACTTTATTAATTCTGACAATCCATGAACATAGCAGGTCTTTCCATCTCTCAGTGTCTTCTCCAATTTCTTTCTCGGTGTTCTATAATTTTATTGTAGGTATCTTTCACTTCCTTGATTCTATTTATTTCTGGCTATTTTGTTTATTTATGTATTTTTGAGGCTATTGTAAATTAATTTATTTCCATGATTTCTTTTCTAGCAAATTCATTATTGGTGCATAGGAAGGCCACTGATCCTTCTATGTTGATTTTGCAACCCGCTACTTTGCTGAGTAGGTTTATTCTCTCTCGCTGCCTTCTGGTGGAACTTTTTGGATCATATCTGCAAACAATGATAATTTGATTTCTTCCTTTCCTATTTGTAACTCTTTAATTTCTTTCTCTTGCCTAATTCCTCTGGCTGGAATTTCAAGTACTACATACAATAAGAGTAGTGAGAGTGGACTTCCACGTCGTATTCCTGATGCTGGAGAAAATGCTTTCGGTTTCTCCCCCTTCCCTACGATGTGTGCTCTGCCTTTGCTACGTGTAGCCTTTATGATGCTGAGGAAGCTTCCTTCCATTCCTACTTGCTTCAGGGTTTTTATCGATGCTGGATTTTACAAAGGCTTTCTCTGCCTCTATTGAGAAGCCTGTGTAATTTTTTGCTTTAATTCTATTCTCGTGGTGAATTATAGTAAATATAATATATATTATATAATGTGTATTATATAATATATAGTATATAAATATTATATTAAATATTTATTCATGTATGTTGAACTATAATATTTTTATTAAGAAACTGTATACTCGGTTTTGAATCATCAAGCATTGTGAACATTTTTAAGGTTTTATTTTAAAACCTTATCAAACAATTAATTCTGCAAGTGTCACCTGTACTAACAAATACCATATAACTGAATGTGATTGTATAGACAGGCTGGATTGTATAGACAAGCTTATTCTTAGTGTAAATTAATTTTTTTAAGAAATTGGGAGGGTGGGACTGGGGATATAGCACAGTGGTAGGGCAGCTGGCTACCACTTGCAAGGCCCCAGGTTTGATCTCTAGCACTACACACACACAAAAATAAATTTTACATATTTTTAAAAGTCAACAATATTTGGGTCCCAAGGAAACCAGAGAATGCAAGAATAAATATTCCTCATCATTATCAAAAATTATCAATGACTACTCAAGTCCTTAGACATGTATTCCTAGCATTCCAAGGAGCCCAGGAAAAGACACATTTGAAAGCCAATTTCCCTTGTTCCCAGGAGGACAGAACCTTGTGTCACAGAATGGCTCTCAAGGCTCCCACTGCAGGAGGGAAGGGACAGCAGGTTAGAGAGACAATGAGAGTGAGCCAACACTTACATGTCCTCCACAACACCTAGGCCTCCTCCTTCACAGCACCCCTTCAGATACCACAAGTTCAGGGTCAGATCTCCTGTGAATCTTCTGCCAAAAGTCCTCCAGTCATTTGTCACCCAGCCGGGCTGGCCATCCCCTCCCTAAAGTGATAGTTATCCAGCGGAAACATCACCCAATGGTTGGCAATGCAGGTTTCTGTGGATGCTTGACAAATCTGGAATTCTCCAACATGAGGATGACTTTCCTGTGGCCCCAGCAAGGGACAGTAACCAGGTCTCTGGATGTCCACACCACCAGGAAATACTTCTCATGCAGCTGACACAAGTCCTGGTAGAAAAGTGCCAGCAATGGGAACAACACAAATGGTTCAAATATTCACAGAGGAAGGGCTCCTGGGGACCAGTCTGTCCAAAATTCTTATGTGATAGGAAGGAAACAAGAGGGCCAGGGAGAAGGTCAGCCACATAAGGAACTTAACTGAAAGATGGAACCAGGACTGATCACTGATTCCCAGTCCCATAGCTTAAATCACATCTGAATTTATGCAATCAAGTTAGATACCCCGAGATTCTTGTCCCTGCTACACCTTCATGGGACAAACAGGCTTTGTATACATACTTCCTAAGCTGTTACCTGAGGGTCACCATGGTAATTTCCCGGGGCTGGGTCAATGGTCTTGAAGGGAAGGTCAATGCATGTAATCCGTGAACGAGTGATGATTATCACCATCATCATTATCACCTCTGCCATTAATGGACTACTTCACAGAGTGGAAGGGATTCAAGGTCACAAAGCAATAGCATCATCAACATGTTAAACAACCGAGCTGAGCGCCTCCCAGACACGCATCCTGAGGGTCAAAGCCCTGCCCATCTGCTCTCCTCCAGGGAGTCATGTGTGTGGGGCCACACCAAGTGTCTCACAGCTCACTGCTGCTCTGTTTGGTCTTGGGGATTTTTCAGTCTTTATTTCTTTCTTTTCCCCACCCTCACCTCATTTTGGATGGCTTCTATTGCTATTTCTAATATATGCTAAAATATGCTAATATATGCTTCTGCACCATTGAAACTGCTATTATTCCTATCCAGTCTAGTTTTTATCTCAGATGATGCTTGTTGACTTGTTACTCCACCCCTAGAAGTTAAATTTGGGTCTTTTTATATCCTCCAAGTTTGTGAATGCTCACTTTTTTTCTCTACCTTCTTGAACATATAGAAACTACTAATGAGAACCTAGTGTCCTTGTCTACCGATTCTGCCATCTGAATGATTTCTGGGTCTGTCTCTGTTGATTGACAGTTTTCTTCTCTTTGGGCTCCACCTTCCCGCTTTTCCACATGCTTGGCATAGTTGCTACGTGGCTGAAGGACGCAGTGGATTTTACCCTCTTGGGTGCTGGATATTTTTATATGTTCTTTAAATGTTCTTGAATTTTTATTCTGGGAATCAGTTAAGTCACTTGGAAACAGCTTATTTTTTTCAAAGTTTGCATGGGGTTTCTCAGCTGGAACCAGAGCCAGCTCAAGTCAAGGGCTAATTAGACCCATTGCTACCACCAAGGCCATAACTTTCCACAGGCTCTACCTGATGTCCCATGTCTTAAAAGATTTTTCCACACTAGCTGGTGGGAACAGGAGCTATTTCTGATTTGTGTGAGCTCTGAGGATTATTATGCCAATTTCTTCAAGAGCTTCCAGCGGGCTGGAGCGGTGGCTCAGCGGTTATGGTGCTTGCCTGGCATGTGCGAGTACGCGAGTTCAAACCCCAGCACTACGTACACAACAAAGTGTGTGAGGAATGAAAGTCAGATGAAAAACTAAAGAAAAATTGATTCTCTCTCTCTCTCTCTTTCTCTCACTGTCCCCTCTTTCTTTAAAAAATAAAAATAAAAAAGAATAACCCAAAACAAAAGAGCCTCCAGAAGTTGCTTTGTGCAAATGGAGTCAGGGAGGACTAAAAGTCTAAGCAGGACTGACTTCTGGTTCCGTAGATTGGAACAGCAGGGACAGGGTTCACCCCATCTTAACAAGTGAAGACCAGGGCACAGTACACGTACAGTGGTTTTAGGCAAGGAACGCAGGCAGCCAGAGCAGTGGTCTCAGAGAAGGGAAGCATTGTCCTGTTTACTGCCCAATCTGTGGAACTAGAAGTCATCCTGCTTAGACTTTTAGAGCAGAGTTGCTCTTCCTCCCTAGGTTTGGACCTCAGAGGCCCAGGGATCTGTAGGGTTACTGCCACTGCACCTCTTCAAGGAGCCTGAGCCCAGAGCCACCATAGCAGAAGGCAGAGCAGAGGAAGGGAGGGGAATCGATTCCGGTGCCCTCTTTGGAGCCCGGTAGAGCTCGTCCACTAGTCTTGGCTATGCGAGAGAAGAGTCAAGTCCCTTGGCTCGGGCCAGTTGAGGTCAGGGGTTTATAACATTGCAAGCATCTCAGGTGATTCACCTCAATAGTTAAAAGTGCACAGGAATAACCTCATGTGCCTGCAGAGCGGAGGCAAAGGTCACCGAAAACAAACCTGATCCTAGAGGTCTGCATACAGTAGGTACTCAGCAAATGCTGTCTCTGGTCTGTCCTCAGATAACTGCTTCTTGATCCTGCCTGCGAAGCAGATCCATTCTCCCCCACTCCTAGTTGCCCTTTTTCTCCAGCAGGTAGCAGGTCTGGTCCTAGGGCTCTCTGAGCAGAACTGGGCTTTACAGTTAATATCCCGCAGCCTCTGATTGCAGCTTTCAGAGGTGTAACATTTGATAAGCTCCATTTAGCTTGGCGGGGCTGCATTGTTTAAATTATTCGAAGACAGATTGCTCCCCCCCCCAAGGATTTCTGCTCTACTGAGCCTGCCAGCAGCACGTTACCAGGAAATAAGGCGGGGAGTCAGCAGGCAGTTTCTCACTGAAGGCTGAAATCAGTTCCAGCCGTTGTTCTACACCCATCACACCCCATTATTCCTTGCTAATTGCAAGCCTGGTATGCAGGTTAACTCTTTGAGAACAATGCCGGCTTTGATTGCTGGGGAGACACAGTGCGCCTCCCTCCTCCTGCTGCCTCCCCTCACCCAGCCTCCCCAGCTGACTCTGCCTGTCTGGGATTCTGAGGGTCCCGCCTTGGGGTGGGAAGAAATCTGGAAATCTGAAGGAGAGCCGTTGGCAGGCGCTCTGATTGGGAGAGTGGCTGCAGCCCCATCAGGTCCCATCTCTAACAACCCAGGACCTCATGGCGCTAGAGGGTGCAGAGGCTGGGCCCTAGCTCAGCACAAGCCTCCGGTCCAGATGAAGATGAGAGCCCGCGGCCCCTGCACTTAGACCGGGCCTCGCTCCCTGACTTCACACAGAAGAAATGCCACGGTTGTCGGGCACTTGTCACAAAGAAATATTCTTTCAGGGCCCTTTTCATCTTCAACTTAGAGTAAATAGAAATATTTGTCAGAGGCGGCTGCCCATCCAAGCCCAAAACACGTGCTCTCTGGTCTTTCACGGAGAAAGGCTGCTGGCCTCTCCCCTCAGACCTGGATTAAAAGAGACTTAAGAGCAACCACATGGTGTCAGGCCCTGAGAATAATGTGCCAGCCTGTCTTGGACTGGATCCTAGGCCAGAAAAAGACATTGATTGGACAATTGGAAACCTTTGAAGGAGACCTGCAGATTAGATAGTCAAGTCACCAGTGTCACTTCCCCTAATTCTCATCATTGTACTGCAGTTCTGTGAGAGAGATGTTTGGGGAATTGTACTATTTTTGCAAAAGTCTGGAATTATTTTGAAAAAAAAAAAGATATATAAAAAGCCTGGGACTGGGCGTGGTGGTACACGCCTGTGATCCCAACGACTGGGAAGGGTGAGGCAGAAGGATCACAGATTCGAGGCCATCCAATTTATTGAGACCCTTTCTCAAAATCAAAACGAAAAAGGGCTGGGAATGTAGCTCGGTGGAAAAGTGCCCCTGAGTTTAGCAGCCTGGGGAGGGCAGCTTTTGGGTAGGAAGGGGTCTGGAGAGAAACATGGAGAGCGGACGGGGTCACCTGGGTGGAAGGCCTGAAGGTGAGCTGTGAAGCCAGCAGTCCAGAGTACAGGCTTTGGGCAAGGACCTGGTGTGAACAGGGGAGGGTGATGAGACGAGGGCTAGTCTCCAAGGGATGCCTGAACATCAAGGCCTCAGTGGATTTACCAACCTAGTGAAATACAAAGCGATTGGCTTTCTCCTAAGTCATGATAGCTGGCAGGAGGCTAAGTAGAGTGGACCCACCTGGATGCAGGGGTGGAGACAAGAACCTGAAGGAAGTGAGGCTGACACGTTACAGGCCTGCCCACGCTGTGCCATGGATCAGAACTAAGTTCACCTAAACTGCCACAGGGCAGAGAGGCCCCAGGAGCTGGGCTGCCCTCTCATGTGGACCCTGGAACATAAAATGTCATTGCCTCCTTGCAGAGTAGCCCACCTATTCCCTTGAACATGTGCTGCCCAGATGACCGGACAGGGCCCCTGATGTTGTCCCTCAGTGCTCAATAATGCCATGGTCACTGCTGTACCCTGCTCCTGGGCTTTCACCAACCTCGGAACCTGATAACCAAACCCTAGGAAGGCCCATCTGAGGCAGTGTAAGCAGCATGCTGCAGGAGAGAATCACCCACAGTAGTAAATAAGGACACAGCAGAAAGCTCTGGGCCAGAGCATCTTTAAGCAAGAGAGACTGAAGAGGTTCCAGGATCCTTCCCAGGAAGGTAGAGAAACGGCCCCATCAGACAGTGTAGCCTCACCGGCCCAGCTGCCGAGGGCCTAAGTGGCTGGGGCCATGCAGGGTGGATGACAGGAAGGCCCCTGCCCTCTTGCTAAGCCACTCCCAGCCCCCTCCCCATTTTCTCTCCTGAATTGTGCACTTTATCAGCGCATCTCAGACATGCATACTAAAATCTTCACACTTTTAATCCCATCTTGGCCTCTGAGTTTTGGAGTGATCTTTCTTAGAGAGACTCACCCAGGTGACTGAAGAGGCCACTCTGCCTTACCCTGCCTTTCCCAAATGCTCCACTCTGAGCTCACTCTGAGACAACCAAAGGAGGGGACAGGAGATACAGCAAGGCCTTTTAATTTTAAAATTCTATGTTTGCTTAATAATTGAAATGTACAATTTCTGGAACACAACCTTTACTGCAACCCTAGGGAAAAATCCATCCCGCTACTGATTTCTAATTAGAGCTTCCTGTAGTGGTTTTCGATTTTGAACTATTTAGTGGCCATGTCTTTAAAAGTTTTATTAAGGTGCTGGAGCGGTGGCTCAGCGGTTTCAGCGCTTGCCTGTTAAGCACAAGGACCCGGGTTCAAACCCAGCACCACGTACACAACTAAGTGTTGGAGCACCTAAGGCCATGTGAAAAACTCAATAAAGTTATTTCTCTCTTTCTCTGTTTTTCTCACTGTCCCTCTCTCTTTAAAAATAAATAAATAAATAAAAGTTTTATTAGATAGTTATTTAAGGCCATTTGTAATGAAAAGCATCTTCCTCCTCCCCAAAACATAGATGCATAAACCTCAAAATTAGGACCTGTGAGAAGCCAAAAAACACAGTGGGAAAACCTTAGGTTGACTTAACCTCTGTTTGAGTGTCACACAATCCCCGCACTTGGAACTGTCAAGGCCATACAGCTTTAATTTCTCCAAAAATTAACGTCTACTGGGTAGGTCTAGTTATGATTTAGGAAGTTGCTTCAGAAACAGCATGTTACACGGAAAAGGGAGGCAAAGGGAAGCTGGGGGGGGAAGATGAGAGAGGAAGGTAGAGAAGAAAAGGGCAGGGACGTCTCCACCCAGCCCTAGTCCACTTCCATCACTTGCATCTGCATCCTGGGGGGATAGTTGACTCTGTGACTAGAGAGCCCCTTCAGAGGAGGAAGTCCCAGACAAAGCGGTCCCAAACACCCCATGTGATCATGTGATCCTAATGGGTGGAAACCATCCACACACAGGGAAAATCTTATTCCCTGAGAAGAGGGAAATGCTGAGAACCATCTCTATCTACACACCCCCAAGGGTATGAGAGACAGGGCAGCCCCAGAGGAGGGAGTGGGAAGTGGTGCTGTGATCATCCCCAGGTACAGGCTGGCATGGGGCTCAGCTGTCCCTAAGCTAAATGCCCAGTGTCCTCTGCCAGCAGCTGAGGACATGGAGAGCCAGTTAGCTCGGAGCAAGGCCTCAGAGCTGCCAGCCCCAGCTGCTGCACCGAGGGTTAGGAAAAGAGGCCCAAGGAGGTTTCGCACCACTAGGCGAAGAGCTGTCATTAGAACGTGCCTGACGGCACCATGTGGGTGTCCTGGCACCTGTGACGCCTGTCAGGGAGGCGTTTCTGTCTCCTCGCCTCAGTGACTCTGGAAGCCCCCATTTCCTTAGCTGGGTGTTGGACTCAAAGCTGCCCAAGTGAGCAAGTCAGATTTGCCTTTGCATAAAGTGGCTCTGTGAACTTTTACTATTCAGTGCAACTCACTGAGACGTCGACGTTCAGCCAGCCAACACGCGCGTGGCTCAGGTGTCTGTGGTGTCTGAAACAGGTTTCACAGAACAGTGCTCACGCCCACAAGTTTCAGTGCGCCCTAACATTGTCTCCTACTGTCCCCTCTTTCCTTTTCTCCATAATTATTAAAAACAAAGACACTGCTTGTCATTGGATCAGCACTGCGTGAAAGGAGGCTCAGCTCTGGTGGTCAAAGGGGCCTTCTGAGAAGGTGGTGGGTCACTGGGGGGCTGCAGTGGGTCATCATCAGGTCTCTCTGAGAAGACTGAAATTACGCCCCCAGGAGGTGGCCACTGCACCTGTCCCCAAGGTCATACCAATGCACTAAACCACCCATGCTCCAGGCCAGAGGCCCACGCAGCATTTTGCGGTCATCGTAATTTACGTTAACTTACACTTATCCGTCACTGGGAAACCCTGAGACCTATTTGGCAAAATAGGGGGTGCTATTCCTACTTTGTTGAGTGGGGAAAAGTAAAGTTTGAACTATGAAGGTGACTTGCCCAAAGTCAACTGCAGCCCATAGTTGTCAAAGAAGGGCTGAGTCCTGGTCTTCTGATGCTCTTTCTACCATGACCTGCCCTCCCACAGAGTGCAACTGATCCTTTGCTGATGGCACCTACAGCTGCTCTCTCTACCTTTGGAAATCTCATCTGGTCTGCAAGCTTGGCAGCAAGAAGGTCCCCTATTCATCTGAATAGAGGAAATTTCTAAGTCATCTGCCATTGGACCGGGCAGTTGGTTGCCCCTGCAATATGAGGACACCAGAGCTGGCTTCCACAAAGTGCACGAGCCAGTGTTTGGGATTTAGACAAAACAGTGGCTTGCTCGAGACATAATAGCAAAAGCCACGCTGCCTGTGACTGCCTGGGAATTCTCTTATGCTGCCTGGGTCAGGACTGATAGCAGAGCCTCCAACAAACTTGACCGAAAGACACTGTGTTGGGACTTAATGCTTTTATTAATTGACTGTGTTTGCAGCTTCTTCAAAATACCACATAGCTGCCGGCACCACCCCACCGCTCCACAAGAACCTCAGCCCCAGCCACTCGTCAGCTCTCTGCACGGCTGCACCCAGAGATCACCCCCACCCCACCCTCATCCATCAAACAGGCCGCTGTCTGCAGACGTTCCGGGATTTGTTGTATTTGGGATTAAATGGGGGGGGGATAAAATTAATAGGGTTTCTATAAATATAACTTCTCTGGCTCTTGTTAAAACTCTGGGGTCACAGGAAATCTCTGGTTTCAAACAGCTCTGCAGAGTGGCCCTGTTTACTGGAAATGTCTTGCCAAGATCTAGCTTTGCCCCATTAATACTAAATAAATAATTTCCACAGAAGCTATTTTTTGGTCCTCTTTGCCAAAAATTTTGAGAAAAGGGGCCAGCACAGAAGCCTCACATGTGTGTTTCATATGAAAGCCACAGGATCAGCGGGAACGCGCTGCCTTAACTTTGTAAACTGTTTCATGACAGATGAGGCTCAGCTGGAGGATGGATTCACACAGAGGACCCGTGGGCACCATCCCAGCTCCCACCTGAGAGCAGTTCCACGAGCTTCACACCTGTCCACTCTTCCTGCAAAAGCCACTCTCTGAAAAGGGTCTAAGGAGCATACATGTGCACCTGAGGTGTAAGAGATCTGCAAGTGGGGTGTCCAGACCTAGTGTATAAAAATACAAGATGCCCAGTGAAGTTTGAATTCCAGACAAGTACAAAAAATTTTCAGTAAAAGCATCTCCCTGCGATATCTGAAATACATTGCTGCTCATTTGTTATTTGTGGTTTATTTGAAATTCAGAATAATTGGGCCTCCTGTGTTTTTTCTGGCAGCTCCACTAGTAAGGCTCAGTGTGCTGCTGCCCTTTTAGGAAATTTGATTTTTAGCAAAGATGATATCAGATAATGATGTGGTCAGAAATGAGGATTGCTTGCCAGGTAAAAGGAGCTTCTTCATCTAAGCGTTTGCTTCCTATCAGAAAGGGCAACTCATCATCTTGATCCCCAAATGCTCAAGCTCTGTGCCTAGCCTATGAGAAACATGACAGTGGCAGTGATGGGTGCTTGACACTGTCCAAGCAGAGAGGTGGGTCTTTACGGAAGAGGGAACTGAGTGCCGGGTGCTTCACCCCAGGGAGAGGGGCCACCAGAGAAGCTCAGGGAGGACATGGCCACCACATTGGCACTAGAGAGTTGGGGATGGATGACAGATGTGCAGAGGGACACTTAGTGTCTGGGACACTTGGTGGATAGTTCCAGTTTGCTTGCACAAACTAATAGCCCTGATGCTGGAGGGGTGGGAGCATCTGGAAGCTTCCAGGCCAAAGTGATTTCAGAGAAAATCAGTAAAGGAGGAGAGGAGATTGTGCTGGGAGGAGAAAGAGGAGGTGCCAGTGCACTTCTAAAAACTGTAATCCTGGCCACCATCAGAGCCCTTGTTTGCTAAGAAAGTGTGTCATTTCCCAATTTAAAGGGAAAACAAAGCCAAATTCAATAAAAGTCTCCTCAACCTTACTGCCAGACAACGACCCCACCCCCATCGTTCTCCAGCAGGACCCACTTAGGACAAAGCCTCCCAAAATTGCTATTTACCTCTGATTCATGCTGCAGTGAAAATCAGCACCCACATCATGTAGCACAGCGTTTTCTGAAGATTTTCGGAGATCTCTGAAGGCCCATCAGCAATTGACAGCGAGGGGATCCGTTCCAGGGTGATGCTGACAACCTCTGGAGGTTTTATGGTTGTGACAGCTTGGTTTAGGATGGTGCTGCTGATCTCTCATGGGTAGGAGCCAGGGCTGCTGCTGCTGAGCCACCTGCAATGCACAAGCCAGGCCCCACTCAATCACCTGTCCCAAAGATCTGGCCTGAGCCTTTCTTTTTATTCCTTCATTCAACGAGCACTTATGGAGTTCCACTGTGCACCAACACTGGGCAAGTGGGGTGTGGTCCCCGACAGCATCACCTCACGCCCTGAACAAGAACAGAATGCCCAGAGGACTGCATGACCGCATGCCACAGGCCAGCACTCAGTGAGCGAGGCCTGTGAAGGATGAGCAGGAGAGTGTGACAACAGAGAGGAAGGAGGAATACTCAGGCAGTGGCCCAAAGGCCCAGCAGTGGCCAAGTAGCATGGCAGGTTCTGGAAACTGTGAAGGGTCTTGCACAACAATGCACAGCCTGTGGTAGAGGAGGACTGATGGCTGCTGGCAGTCCACAGCCTCCTGGAGTCCACCAGGATCCGAACACAATGCAAGTCGAGTGGTCCCAGGCCATCCTGGTCACCTTATCTACAGGTAGAGGGTGACCAGGAGCAGCTAGGGGGGAGGCTGTGAAGATGAGGTGGGGCATGGAGACAGAACCCCTCAGAGATTGAGGGTAAGGAAAGTGAGAGGAAACCCTAGGGCACTGAAGACTCACTGACTGATGTGACTTGGAGGGCAGAAGGAGGGGCCAAGGACCCAGAGGAGAACCTGGAGGAGGACTTGGAAGAGGACTTGGAAGAGGACCTGGAGGAGGACTTAGGGGAGGACCCAGAAGAGGACACTTGGAGGAGGATTGGAGGAGAACCTGGAGAAGGACTTGAAGAAGGACCTGGAAGAGGACTCAGAGGAGGACCTGGAGGAGGACCTGGAGGAGGACTTAGAGGAGGATTTGGAGGACGATCTAAGGGAGGACCTGGAAGAGGACTTGGAGGAGGACCCAGAGGAGGATCCAGAGGAGAAACTGGAGGAGGTTTTGCAGAAGAGAATGAATGTGGATGTGGTTACATGACCTAGAGCTGGAGTGGTTGGGACCCGTCAGGCTGCCTGGGCTGCCAAAACAGATGGCACAGAAGTTTACTTCCTCTTTGTTCCGGAGGCTGGAAGGCCAAGATCAAGGTGCTGGCAGGGCTCTGAGGCCTCTCTTCGTGGCTCACAGATGCTGTTTCCTAGACTTCACATGGTCTCCCTGTGTGTCTGTGTCCCAACATCCCCTTTTATTCCACTCTTTTGTTTTCTTTTGCAGCAGTAGGGACCAAACCAGTGCCTCGCATGTTCTAGGCAAGTGCTCTGCCACTAAGCTGCACCCCTGGCCCATGCTGTCCTCTCATGAGGATGCCAGTCATTTTAGATTAGAGCTGGTCCTAATGACCTCATTTTAACTTAGTCACCTCTTTAAAAACCCTATCTCCAAATACAACCATATTTCACGGTCCTGAGGGTTAGGACTTCAACCGCCCAATTGTCACTGATTAATAGACACCACCTCCCAGCAAGAAGACAGAGGCAGCCGTTCATTAATGACTGTGCCGCAGGTGCCTTACACATTGTGCGCCACTGCACCCTCCCCACACCTTCGCAGGCAGCCGCTGCTCTCCAGCTCATACAGACTCAGAGACAGGGGTTCAGTCAAGCTGAAAAGTCTGCCAAAGTTCTCAGAACTCATGTGACCAACAATGAGCCTGACCCCACCACCAGGATCTTCTCCTGCAGGTTGATCTGCGCCATCCTCCACTGGAGGGTTCTGGCTTGGCCCTGAGTTGCCCATGCAGGGCCTAAACCAGACAGTTCTGCCCTGGTTGCAACAAGGATGTGCTTGTGGAAACGACAGGTAGCTCATGGGACACCAGAGCCTCCAGTCAATATTTACTCAGTAATTCAAGCAGGTAATAAACAGCTTACAGGTAGCCTCTCTCACCCCACACGAGCTTCCTCGGCCCCTGGACTGGCCCAGCCCCCTCGAGTCTGGGATTAGGCCTCTTCTCTTCAGCCCCAGGGGCAGCAGCTCCTGGCCTAGCTGTACGTTAACCCCCCGGGGGAGCTTTGAAAAATTCTGGGCTGAGGCCACCTCTGGACCAATTAAGTCAGAGCCTCTGAGGTGGGACTAACATTCCCATAAAGTTCCCCAACGTGTGGCCACTGTTGAAAAAATGCTGCTTTTAACAAATGCAGTAAACACTCAGAATTGTCCCTTGTCCTGAGGACAAGAACCAGGGGGTGACACTCAACCAGAGCCCTTCCCCCTCTGCATACAGTGCTCCACATCCCCACCTCCAGTGCCACTGTGATGTACACATCTAGTCGCGTGCACACGTGTGTACTCACATGCAGCACGCACCATAGGCCCATGCTCCATAGGCCCACAGACTCAGGCTTCTGTGGTTGGGGAAGCACAGGCCACTCACGGCAGGGTACCCACATCAGAGCACAGTGCCAGCCCCCCGCCAGGCCATGTCCAGTTCTGGGAGGGGTGATACCAGGGTGTGCCAGCAAGGAGCACCACCCATAAGGGAGGAAGGGGCCTCCGAATTGTCCCACCATCACTTTCCTGTGTGAGGAAAAGGGCCCAGAGGGGCAGGGGTGTGCCCCAGGGTGGGTCAGCCTAGGCTCTGGCTGGCAGAGGGACAGTACCCGTCAGCACAGGCACTCTTCTGCGGCTGTTCGTCCGCAGAGTTGACACTCACCAGCCTTGACATGAAGAAATTAAAGTAGGACTTTTTTCTGTCTTTTGAAAAATGATGGTAAAGTACAGATGGCATAAAAGGTACCATATTAACCACTTTATGTCACTTTAAATATACAGTTCAATGGCAGTAAGAACATTCATATTTTGCAACCACCATCTGTACCCATCTCCAGAACTTCTTCATCTTCCTCAACCTGAACTCTGCAGCCATTAAACACTAAGTCCCCACGCCTTTTCCCTCCGGCCTCTGCCTCTAGGTACCTCACAGAAATGGAGTCCAACTCTGTCTCTGATTTACTTCACTTAGCATAATGTCCTCAGGTTTCATCCGCATTGCAGCATGGGTCAGAATTTCCTTCCTTCGAAAGCTGAACAGCGTTCCACTGGTGGGCACTTGAGTGGCTTGCTGCTGCCTTTGGGCTACACTAACACCTCTTGAAGACCCTGCTTTTGGCTCTTTTGGATACACACCCAGAAAGCAGATTGCCAGATCAAATGTGAATCCTGTTTAACTTTTTGAGGAGCCCCCACACTGTTTTCCACAGCAACGACACCTTTCTGAATTCCCTCCAACAGTGCACAAGGGACCGGATTTCTCCAAGCCTTGCCAATGGTTGTTTTCTGTTTGTTGTTGTTAGTAGCCATCCTAAGGGGTGTGAAGTGGGATTTGTGGAATTGATTTGCATTTCCCTAATAATTGGTGATATGGAGTAGCTTCCTGTGTTTCTTAGCCATTTGAATATCTTTTCTGAAATACGAAACCCAGGGTTTTGAAATACCTCAGCCAAGATTGTGGAGCTAGCTATGGCAGGGCTAAATTCACAGCCAAGCAGCTACCTGCAGAAACTTGCTCTTAGGGACTGGTGCTGAGATAACATGTGTAGAGTTCCTGAAACGATGCCTCAGATGCAGTAAGTGCTCAATAAATGTGCATTACAACCAGCATTAGCATTACTGCAGCTGCTTCCTAAGATTGGGGTCAGTTCTATCACAGCACACAGCTGTGTGTTGTGGCGAAAGGAGAAGAGATCAAGGATCATCAGTAAACCATTGTGGTTCATTTCCTATTTCAGCACTTCTCAAGAACTAGACTGTGGATTCGTTGGATCAGAATAATTTGACATAAGCCAGCACAGCACTGCAGTTAAGACAGAGTAACCCAGGATTCTGGCTCTAAATCAGACACCAGGTCTCCCTCTTGGACTGGCTGGACCAGAATCTCCAGGTAGCGGCTGCTGGATGTTTGCAGGACATGAGCCCCCGGGGAGTGGTCCACTAAGTTCGACTGAGCATCTTAGCCCATTGATGCTGGAGCAGGAGTCTTGCTTGCTGCTGGTGGGACCCATCTATATCGCTTTGGTTACATTAATAATGGACACACACACACACACATACACACACAAACACATATACACACATACACACACATACACACACAATGATGGACAATGATGCCTCCTTTTTCCTTCTTTTGTAAATTTTCTAAATTGTTCGTGATCCTAATAGTCTTTCACTAAAAAAATAGATAATTTAAAGAAACTAAAAATTCTTTTCTCAGAGGCAGAGTGAAAGGGTCAATTTTATTTTTTTCATCTGGTTTTCGTTTTTCTAACACTTTGCTGTGTATGTGGAACAGAGGTTCAAACTCAGGTTCTTGTGCCTGCCAAGCAAGCACTCAACCACTGAGCCACCTCTCCAGCCCCAAGTAACTAAAATTTTTGAGGCATCTATGTTCTTTTTTTTAAACAACTTCACAGAAGTAAAACCAATACACATCAGCTACACTTCTTCTGACCATGCATTTTCTGTCTCCCACAAGACCATCAGCATTTGAACGTGTAGATTTAAAGGAAAGAAGGTGTCTGAACCCTTTCCAGCAATGTTGGCAAAACCCCTTGGTCACATGGCCTGGAATAACAGACCAGGCCTCAATGGCTGGGAATAAGCAGGCCTAGAGGGGCTCAGGCTGTGGCCAACAATTGTTCCTGCAACAGACCCGTGGGCAGGTAAACAAGATTGCTCCTGGTCTCAGCAGTGTCTTTCTCCAGTGTCACCTTCATTGTCTTTTTTTCTTTCTCCGAAGACACCTCTTGGGTCCATCCCCTCCTTAAACTGCCTTGTCGCACATAATTAAGTGAAAGGCATCTTGAGTTTCCAGGCAACACAACATGAAGGAGATAAAGAGCAGAGGGCAGGGAGAGGTGGGAGGGCTGAGCCAGCTGCCCCCACCCCAAATCCAAGAAAGGCCCTCCTCGAAAAATGCTCCCATGAGGTGGCCCAGGAGGCCAGGACAACCATGGCCAGCATTCCATTTAACTGTGCTTGCTGAGTGAACTGCCCTCCCTGCTGTCCCCCAGACCGTAGTGGCCTGTCCTGGGTGCTTTGAGATGTAAAGGAAGAAGCCTGGCATTGGGCAGGAGGTGCCTGTGCACACAGGCACAGCCCAGAGCAGCAGTAAGCAGGCACAGGTTGGCAGAGGTTTACAGGGACTGCAGAGGACGTCCAGCTCAATGGGTGGAGCCTAAGCCCCTGGAACCCTGACTGCGCCCTGTGACTTCCCCCAGCCGTCTTCTTGGGGATTCTTCTGGAGAGTTCCTCCCTGTGTTGGAGTCAGATTAAGTCCCATGCCCAAGGACCAGAGGACTTGTGTCATAGGGAACACAAAAAGGAAGATGCTTACGACCCCATTCTACGGATGACAAGACGGAGGCTTGTGCCCGCTTGCTCCAGCCACTCCACCAGCTTCCCGAGAAGGAAGGGGAGCATTGCCGGGCCCTTGCCATCTGCACTGCTGCACTCTAGTGTCTTGCTCCCGACCTGCGTCTCCCTCCGCTTGTCCTCTCACTGCCCTGGGAGAAGACCCTTCTCTCAGTCACTCCTGAGAGAGGAAGCCACAGGTCCCTGCTGACCACCCGAGGACCCAGGCTCAGCTCCCCTGCCCTCTCTACAGCTCCTAGCCTCTCTCAACAGATGCCAGTGACAAGGGGCAAGTTCAACCCTAGCACTCTCAACTTCTGCGTGGTTCCTAGCGACCAGATGTTTCACATCATAGAAAATAAACATGCAGATGACTTTCTACTTCCTGCTGCATCTCGCTTGGCTCCTGGCGCAGAGCTGGTTGGAGGTCACCCTGCCCTGCGTGCCTGGGGGCTGGGGCACCTGTCCTGCCCTCACAGGGCCGTTGGTGGCCACTGACCCTGGCCTCAACTCTGCAAAGGCAGGCTCCAAGGCACAGACCATTAAGAGCGCTGCACTTCTACAGGTGATTGGTAAAAAACAAAAAAAACTTCTGCTCATTGGCAGACGGTGGTGTCTTCGCAGTGACATTCACAAACTGAAGACATAAAAAAGCTCTCCCTGTGAGAATCAGGGTTTTAGGGCTAAAGGACCTAAAGGAAGGACCTAAAGGAAGGTATTCTGTCCTGAGCCCACCCTCCAAAACTCCAAGGACATCAGCCTCCTCTTAGAAATCCTGAGAGAGGGCAAAGAATTCTCTGCATACTTCCTAAATTATACCACCAAAAAGGGTGGGTGAAGGGGAGCCAGGGAAGGAACTAGGGCCTGTTGAATGGCCACCTGCTGTGATTTGCATGCAGTTCTGGGCCACATAAGGACTTCTAGGTCAATGACAGGGCTTCTGTGTAGTGTAATCCCATGAGATCGTAACAGAGCTGAAAGTTCGTACTGCCTGGTGACATCTGATTCATAATTTCAAAACACTTTGCAATGACAGTGGACAAACGGAGGAGTGGGGGAGGATCAGCGAAGTGGAGTGGGAGGGAGGGAGAGGACGGGGACTGAAACAGAGTGGGTCAGATCCATGCATGTATGATTTTGAACCCAGCTACTATGTATAACCACAATGCTCTGATTTTTAAAAATTCAGTATGAAAAGTGAATACAAGTTATAATAAATGTTGGTGAGGGTACGAGGGAAAGGAACACTTAGACATTGTTGGTGGGATTACAAATTTATACAACCACTATGGAAATCAGTATGGAGGCTCCTCAAAAGACCAGGCGTGGAACTGCCACATGACCCAGCTATACAGCTCCTGGATATTTATCCCAGAGAACCAAAGTCAGCTGTAACAATACGCACAACCTATGTTTTCAGCAGCACAGTTCACAGTAGCCAGATGATGTGGAACTGTAATGCACCAGGAAAACATTTTTTTAAAATAACGTAAAGCAATGCTCCCCTCGGGTTGGGGGCGGCAGCATAAAAGCAGAGTGAAACCATTGTGTACAGCGCATGATTCTTGACAAATTTATCATTGACCATGTCAACCGTGTCTCTGATTTCCGTGCTCACTCTACATTTTAATCATTAGAGTGTGTTCTTTCTACCTACTGAAAACATGGCCAACATAGTATGCCGTGCTACGCCACAGCAGCCTCACACACGGGGTGTTCATCCCATCTCTACCGTGCATCCAGAGGCCATGTGGAGGGGTTGACCTACACCACAACAGAGCTGGGATCTGGAATGTTCCCCCAGGGCTCACAGATGGGAGGCCTCGTCCCCAGTGCAGCAATGTTCACAAGTGGGACTTTGAGCAATGACTTGATCATGGGGGCTCTGATCTCATCAGACTACATGAAACATTTATTTACTTATTTTGGTGCTGGGGATTTTTACCACCAAACTACATCCCCAGTCTTTTTTTATTTTTTTATTTTGAGACAGGGTCTTGCTAAGATGCAGAGGGTCTCATTCAGTTGCTGAGGCTCCTCAAACTTGGAATCCTCCTACTGAGCCAGCCTGGTTGCCGGGATTACAGGTGTGCACCACTGCACTGGCCCATTCGGTTTTTTATTATGGGTCTTGCTCATTTGTCCAGCCTGACCTCAAACTTGCAATCCTCCTGCCTCAGACTCTGCCTTGGAGTGGCGGGGGTTACAGGCATGCAACACCTCACCTGGCTGATGGGTTCATAATATACTGGACTATTGAGAGGTGGTAGAAGCTGGAGGAGGTAGGATCTAGTTCAAGGAAGGAGTTCACTGAGGAAGAGCCCTGGAAGGGTACCTCTTGACCTTGATCCATTCCTTTCTCTCTCTCTCTCTCTCTCTCTCTCTCTCTCTCTTTTTGATTCCTGGCTGCCATAGGTGACAGCCTCCTCTACCACACACTCCTGACAGGGTCTCACTAAATTCCTTAGGGCTTCATTAAGTTGCTGAGGCTGGCTTTAAACTTGCAATCCTCCCGCCTCAGCCTTCTGAACTGCTGGAATTACAGGTGTGTGCCACCGTGCCCGGCCATCTTCAACAACTTTTTCATCTTCCCTAACTGAAAGTCTGTCCCCGTTAAACAGCAATTCTCCCTACCCCTCCCTCTGCCCCTGGCAACCACCATCCTACTCTGTGTTTCTGAACGTGACCACTCCACTCATATAGGTGGAATTTTACAGTATCTGTTTTTGTGAGTAGCTTATTTCACTTAGCATGATGTCTTCAAGGTAGATTTAAAGGTGTTAGGAATCCTCACACAGCTCGCTCTCTCTCTGGTGCCTCGTTCCCAGCTTCTTTCCTTCTGCCATACCCTGCCACCATGGTGTTCTGCCTCACTCAGGCCCAGAGCAACCGAGTAGGCCATGTATTGACAGAGACCTCTGAAACCTTATCCCCAAAGCCTCAACGTCACTTCTTATTTGTCCTTGGGAAACCAGAGAGGCAGACCGCTCTCTGATGGATGGGGCGCAGGGCCCAGCCTCCTCTTTCATTTGTTTATGTTTCTGAGTGTCTTCTTCTCTAAGTTGGAATGACATGACCATTTCTTCAGCATCAAAAGCTAGGAAAGAACATACAATTTTCTCTGGGTTTCTTATTTTAGTTAGCCAGTTGCTTTGAACTACGAACTTATGGTTCTAAATTTGCTAGCATTGTGAATAAAATGGAAAAATGTGTTTCAAAGAAATGAGCAATTGGGGGTGGAAGAGGAGTAAGAAAACTAGATTTTGTCAAAGCAGTCTGGGCCAGAGAGCACCCAGAAGAGGTAGCCCCGTAGCCCCCCCCCCCCGTTAGTCACACACTTTGCATATCAAAACATATTGGGGTTTAAATAAAACAAAACAAGAGACAGCACAGAATTCTTGAAATTGTCTAATTTGTAGATGACTATCAGCCCCTTTGCTAATTAGATGGAACTTCACCAAAAAATCATGTTTCATGAGGCCACTTTACGTGGGTTTTTGGTTTTATTCTGGGTTAAGGATCTTTTTTCTCGTGCATTTGTGTTAATTAAATTACTTTATGTCTAAAAAAAAGTACTTTGTGTCTATCTTTTAAAAAAGTAAATTGTAAATGGATTGAAGAGGGATCTGTGGAGTGACAGGAGGGCGGCAGGGGGAAGTTCTGGGGACTGGGGATGGGTTGTGCTCCATGCTTTTATGAGCTGGTTTGTATCCTGGTATTGTATATAACTAAAAAGAATAAATTAAATTTTAAAAATTTGAGGGGCTTGGGTTGTACCTCAGTGATAGAGCGCTTGCCTAGCACATGTGAGGTGCTGATTTTGATCCACAGCACTGCATAAAAATGATTAAATAAAATAAAAGTATTCTAGTCACCTACAACTAAAAAAAATTTTTTTAATTTAAATTTTGGCCTGGTGAGTCACCCATCCTCCCCCACTAAGGCATTGGATCCACCCATAAACCTACCCTCACCTCCCTCCTGCGACTGCCCTCCCCCCACAATAAGGCCTTGTTATGGGAACCACCTTATCTTCTCTTCTGTCCTTCCAGACCTCAGGCAGTCCCCACCCTCTACTTCTGCCAAATAAAGGAAGCCAACCCCGGTGCCTCCTGCTCTGCTTCTCTCCAGCTACTCCAGCGAGCTGCAGGTGCTTCTGCCCCCTCCCTACTCTAGGAGACCCTTCTCTCAGTCACTCCCTGAGGCCAGAGCCCCCCCATGCCTCCTGCACCCCCAACCATTGCAGGCCGCCTGGGCAGCTATACCCAGCCTCCCGGTGCCCAGCAGCCAGGAGATTGCAACACGCGTACCTTTAGACTGCCACATGCGCAAGGACTCTGCTATTTGTCTTGGCTCCACCTTTTTTATTAATTTCCCGCTGTCTTCCTTTAGGGCCCCATAAAAGACAGGGTTAGAAAGAAATAACCAATTGGCCGTTGGTGCTCCCTTTTCAGAGGAGAGGTTGGGGGGAGCTACTTAACAGGTTCCAAAGTGAAAATATCACCTTTCACCGACATGAGAAGAGGCATAGGACGCCTGGTGGCCTTGCAAAGCCACCCCCACAGCTGAGTCCTACCTGAGACCAGACGCACAGCCTGAAAAGACTCCCAGCCCTCTCTAACCCCCACCTCACCCCAGCTGCATCTGGTAACCATCAGATCCCTCCTCTATGCTCCTTCCCTGAAGTCCCAGTTGGCCAAATCCTGCTTCCTCCACCTAAACCACCCATCTTGCTGATGTCCAGCAAAATCCCCACTATGGGACTGCCTTACCCAGGTGTAAATGGAAAGTGAAACTGAGGACCCTTTCTCAGAAGCTCCTGCTCACCCCCTCTGCACTTCTGGGGGCACCATGGACCACCTGGCCCACTGCTGCCCTGAGGAAATGCTCTCTCACAGGTGGCTTTATGGGACTGTGACCAGTTGATCTTCCAGACCTGTCGCTGTCATGCTACGGGTTTGAATATGACTGTCCCTCCAAAGTCATGCAGGAGTTGAATCCCCAGGCATTTGTCAATGGTGTTGAGAGGCTTAAGCCCCCTATGGTGTTTGGAGGTATGGCCTCTGGGAGGTGACTGGGATTAAAGAAGGTCACTAGGGTAGAGCATCCACGATTGTCCTGCTGGCTTCTAAGAAGAGGAAGTGAGGTCAGACACACAGATATGAACTTGAGCTCCCTGCCTCTTGCCACGTGATGCTCCGTGCTGCCCATAGACTCTGCCAGAAGACCATCCCCAGCTGTGGCTCCTGCAGAACTATGAGTCAAATAACCCTCTTTTCTTTATAAAGTAGCCTTCCCAGGTGTTTCATTACAGTGACGAAATGCTGATGAGCACACTCTGCCTACAGCTCACCTGGTCTACTCTGAAGGGCCCGCGTGCACCTCCCACAGGGACCCTCCCTTCCAGACAGGCTTCACACCTCATGTTTTAGGAACCTCAGGACTTTCATCTTCCTTCCAGGCCCTTCAAAAGAAAGAGACAGAGAATCCCCTTTGTCCTAGACCTTGAGTCCCTCTGTTGGAGACATCTTTCATTCCTCCTCTGTCCAATCTATCTCCATGGCTGCTTCCCAGATGAGGACGGCCACCTCCTACCTGGGCTGGGACGCTGACCTCCCAATGCTCTCCCCTCATCCACTGCTGCCAGAATTACTTTGGCAAGGCTACACCAAACCCCCGTTTCCTCAAACTCCCTGAGTGGTTCCCTATCTCCTACAGGAAAAAGCATGCGGAGCCCGGGGCCCTGAGCCCAGCCTCCCCACCAGAATCGCCTCCCGCGGCCTCCGGCCTCTGGTGCACGGCTTTACAGCAACGCTGAAGGCGCTAATCTCCCCTCTAGAATCTGCAGGGCCTTTACTCTCTTTAGAGGAATGGGGAATTAAGCAGGGGATATGTTATACTGCTCTAATGGTGTGGGGAATGATCCAGGAGTCAGAGGAAAGGGTGAGGGTGCTGGACAGCACAGGGCCCAGCCCACAGGAGGGAGGAAGAGGCCTTCCATGAGATCAAGGGCAGGCAGCAGCCATGTGTGGCAGCTGGGGGACAGGAGGCACAGGCTTCAGCTCTTTTGGATGAAGTAAGGAACTGAGAGAAGAGGGCAGGTATGGAAGCATGAGCAGAGCAAAGGCAGGAAATACAAGATGAGGTCGCCCATGAGAACAGGCATCTAAGTGTGGATGACTGTCTGCGTGTCTGTCCTCATGCTACCTCTTCCTCCTCTACGGCTGGAGGGAACAACCGTACAGGGCTACAGGGGAGGTGGGTTCATGGCGGCTCCTGCTTTCCTCTTCACAGGAGATCGGATTGTCCAAACCTTGGGTGGGGATATGAATTCATTTCACAGAGAAAATAGAACTTTTCATAACAAAAATGAAATGAATTATGGGCTGGTATATGAAGTACAACAAAATAATTGCTTCGAGAACCCTTTGGGAGTATCTCAAACCACAGCCAGCCTTGACGAAGAAAGGCAAATTCTGACTCCATTATTACCAGCAGGGTCTGCCCCTCTCTCAACCAGCACCCCCCTCTCTTACGCACCCCCCAGGAGGTGGGGGCCCAGGACAGGCTTGGCCTCCAGCACTCTGGGGCCTGCGTGCATGGTGCTCTCCCATGGCCAGCAACACAGACCAGCCCACATCTCTCAGTCTCCACTGAGGTCATCCACAAAAGTGCCTCTCAGGAATGAAGAGGCCACACAATCTGGGAAAGGGTGGCCTTGCAAAGAAAGGTAGAGGCACATCGATGAAGTAGCTCTGGGCTGACTCAGCAGAGAGGGCAGGAACACCAAGAAGGAAGCTCAAATTCTGCCCGTGGCTGCTGAGAGAGGACTCCTCAGAGGTGGTCGCCATGAAATAGGACTAATTTTCCAGGTCCTGGCTGCCTTGTGGACCAAAAAGAGTTGGTTCAAAACCAAGAAAGGATGATCATAACTGCACAAGCAACAACAGGAACAAGACACACGAGTTACACTCCATCCAACTCAGAACTTCTGTGCATCAAAGGACACGGTCACAGAGTGACAGCGCGTCCTATGGAAGGGACCATGATACCCTAAACCACAGATCCACTAAGGGGCCGCTGCAGAACTTGTGAAGACCTGCTGCAAACCAAAACAAACAGCCCAGTTAAAAACGTGGGCAAAAAATAAATAAATTAATTAAAAAGTGGGCACAGTCTTGAACAGACATTTCCAAAGAAGATACACAGGCGGCCAAAAAGCAACGGAAAACTGTCAGCACCGCCCTGCTTTAGAGGAACGCAGATGCAAAGAGAAAGGAAAGTGCAGGCTTCAGAGTCAGAGAGGAGGCCTGGGGGCAGCTGGCATCTGCTTCCCTGCTGGAGAAGCAGTAGCTGAGAAATCGCCTGGGGGGCAGTTTGAGGTGACATACAAGTGCTCACCAAGAGCTGAGCCATTGGCGGCCACCCCCAGGACTTCCATTCTAACCAGCTCGTCACTTGCACCTAACAAAGCACCTAGGAGCAAGAGAAAAGGTCCATTCAAAGCTGGCTGGGGTTCACCCCACTCCCCACAAGTCCAGCAGGGGCAGAGCAGGTGTGTGCTGCGCCTCCTGCGGCTCCAGGCGTGGGGCAGGACTACTCTGCTCAAAGGCCACTGTGGAGCCCTAGCTGGGAAGGGCATGGGCAAGGTCAGCTTTTCAACAGCCTCCGCCTCTGCCTTGCTGTGTGCCCCAGCTGTCCTTGAATGATGCCAACAGGCTCCATAGAGGGCATGCTTTCCCAAGAAGCAGCATGGACATTCCAGCAACCTCCTCATGTCTCATTTAGCTACGCACCCTCCTCTGACCTCCTTCACCCTGCCATGTCTGTCCCCATCCTTATTTCTTTATTACCCAGACAAAGACTTCCTGCTTTCCCCAAAGCCTCCACCTTGCCTCCTTGCTCCATGGTCACTGGCTTTATCTTTCTGCATATTTGCAGCCCACGTGAAGGAACAGCAGCCCCCTCCCAGAGCAGAGCCAGCTCCTCCCGCAAGGCGGCCCTGGGGCGACATAGGGCAAGCGGACCAGTCTGTAGACTCCAGGTCTTCAGGACTCCTCCCTGAGAGAACTGGTACCTGCACCTCCCCTGGGGTAGTCTAAACAGCATCTTCAGAAAAAGACATTTATTGCCAAGACAATCAGAGATAAGGGAGGATCATCTGTCTGCCCAAATGACTTGGGCTGGGCCTGAGCCGGTTGTCAGAGTGATTTTAGCACAGGCCCTGTGAGACATGAGTCTCTTACTGACTCTAGATAAGACCCCCGTCTTTATAGAGCTCGGAGGAGTTGAGGGGAGACGGGAGTTGTGGCGATAGTCCCTGCTGGAGATAAGGAGAATATATATTTTGTTTAAGCAAACCTGTCCGTAGGCTGGAGACGCCAATGAACTGGCATTCATCAAATCCTTTTCTGATTTACACGAATACCTGATTCCCCCCGATAAGGAAAAGTGTAAGTCAACACTGCTCTGTTGTAATTGGGTGTTACCTGCCCAGATACCGGACTTTTTATCTACAGATCCCTTTGCAGGCTCCCTCCAGCTTTATCTGCATCTTAGGTGTGACTAAATTGTCGTGTGTGTGTGTGTGTGTGTGTGTGTGTGTGTGTGTGTGTGTGAGAGAGCAGGGTGGGGGTGGGGGCTCCAAAGATTTGCTCATGGCTCAGCGCGATGGTGGCAGGAGGGAAACGAGGGAGGTGGCAGGAAAGTTATGGATCTCCTTAACAACCAGACTGCAGCCGCCTCCATCGTCTGCTCCGCAGAGCTCTCATCTGCTATCCATCAGCCCCAACTCGGGGAAGCCGAAACCCAGGGCTGCCCTGATAAGAGGCCAAAACTATGGTAAATCATCCCACACCTCTGGACTCAGTTTCTCCATCTATGCAAGAGAAAATTATATCCACCACCACATATCTATCATGAGGATAAATGACCTGCATTACGCCAAGTGATCTAAGAACAGGAAGGCTGGTGGATTAAATAAAGATTTACAAAGAATTATGTCCAAATGATCCTTATTTATGATGTGCTTCATGAACGTAATAGATGGTAACTGGAAGGGACCCCAGGGAGAGACTACTTCCAGTGCCTCACTTTACAAATAAAAAAAGTGAGGCCCACAGAAGAAAGGAACTTGCCCAAAATAAACTGTTCCCCTCCCCGTCCTCTGCTAGTTAGGTCAGGGCTCAGGAAAGACTTCTACACTGCAAGTCACTGGCAACTTCAAGCCTACCCTTCCAGTGATCCCTGGGAAGAATGCTTAGCTTTGATAAAATGTCAAGCACACAGCAGAACGCACAATAGTGTATATCCCGACTGCAACCCTGCAACGTGGTGTGTATAGGAAAAACAGCCTTCGGTGGCCCCTTGTTATCCACAGATTTCAGTAAATGGAAAATTACAGAAACAAGCAATTCATAAGGTTTAAATCCCGTGTCTGAGCAACATGGTGAAATCTTGTGCCATCCCACTGCATCCTACCCAAGGCACAAATCATCCCTTTGATGTACCCATGCTGTATATGCTACCCACCCAACAGTAACTCAGAGGCCATCACGGATATCAGATCAACTGTCCATCACAGCATCATAGTGCTTACACTCAAGTAGTCCTTAAGTAGGAGCCTAACATATGTCACCATGCCTGTGTCCATCACCTCACTTCATCTCAGCAAATAGGCTTTGTGCCACCTTGCAGGATCACAGAAGGGTGAGTACAGTATTCAGAGAGAAAAGCAGACAGACAAACACATTCATATAACTTTCATTACAGTACATTGCTATAATTGTTCTATTTTATCATTATTATTGTCAATCTCTTACTGTGTCTAATTTTAAAATTAAAGTTTATCATAGGTGTGTACATGTGGGAAAACAACACATTATACAAAGGGTTTAGAACTATTTGCAGTTTCAGGCATCCACTAATCTTGAGATGGCAATCCTCATGGATAAGGCGGGTAGATGCTTAGATTTCAAAATGAAAGAAAAGAGTTGTGGTTGGGAAGGGAGTTGTTTTAAAATATTGTTTTTAATGCTATTGCTTTGTTATTGTTATATTAAAAATATTGGGCTAGAGCAGTGGCTCGGCAGTTGTGGCACTTGCCTAGCAGGTGAGAGTACGCAAGTTCAAACCCCAGCACCACATACGCAATGAAATCTCGGACCAACGAAAACCATGTGAAAAACTAAATAAAATTGTTTCTCTATTTCTCTCTCTCTCTCTCTCTCTCTCTCTCTCACTGTCCCTCTCTCTTTCAAAAAAAATATATTGCATTGTCAAGGGCAACTGTAACTACCATCTAAGACAAATTTTAACTTCATCCTTTAAGAAGAGCAGAGATGGGCTGGAGTGGTGGCTTAGCGGTTACGGTGCTTGCCTGGCATGCTCAAGTACATGAGTTCAAACCCCAGCACCACATACACAACAAAGTGTCAGAGCAACGAAGGCCACATGAAAAACTAAATAAAGTTGATTTTCTCCCTCCCTCTCTCACTGTTCCTCTTTCTTTAAAAAAAACTATGCATTCTCTTTCTAAAAGCTTTTTTTCATACAACGCAGAAGTATGTAAAATAGGAAAAAGAAAAGCACACCGTCTTCCAATTCCCAGTTCCCTAATCATATCCTCCCAGGACATGAGCTATCTCCTCTCTTCTTCTTCCTCCTCCTCCTCCTCCTTCTCCTCCTCCTCCTCCTTCTTCTCTCTTTTCTTCTTTCTATGATACTGAGAACTGAACCCAGGGGCTGGAGCAGTGGCTCAGCAGTTAACGGCACTTTCCTGGCATGGGCAAGGACCTGGGTTTGAGCCCCAGCAACACATACACAACCGAGAAACAAAAGCCACATGAAAAACTAAATAAAATTGATTCTGTCTTTCTTTTTCTCACTGTCCCTGTCTCTCTCTTAAAAAATAAATAAAAGAGCTGAACCCGGGGGCACTCTAGCATTGACTGCACCACCCACCCCTTTTCATTTTGAGACGAGGTCTTGCTTGTTTCCCAGGCTGGCTTCAAACTTTCCATCTTCCTTCCTCAGCTTCCTGAGTTGTTGGGGTTACAGCCACCTACCACCACACCTGGTAGTAATGAGCTTTAAATTTGCAGTCTTTCCAGATCTTTCTTAGGTACAAAACCGAACATAAGTATTTGTATTTATGTGTTTGCTAATTTCAAAGGGTTGGCTCAGGGACAGAGTGCTTGCCTAGCAGGACAGGCCCTGGGTTTGATCCCCAGCACTGCAATAATAATAATAGAGTCAATAAAAGGAGTGGTGGTGGCAATTCTCAGGCATCACTCTGCAACAAGAACAAACCGGACTGCAACAAGCCACTTCAGGGGAGAAGGGGCACTCCCCACAAAGCCACCGGGAAACTGCCTTGCGACTGCATGAGCAGAGTTCACACACCTTCAGCAGGGAGACTTTACACCCAGAAAGACACTGACTCAGCCTGCCTCCTGTGCCAGTCTCCAAGGTTGTTGGCCTCACGGGCTCAGCTGCCTCTGGTTAGTCACAGGTCAGCTTGATGTAAGCAGGTTCTCAGGCCTCACAGAGTCAGCGCATGTGCGTGACTTGACAAAACGAAGAATCAAACAAGGGGTAGCTGGTGGAGCTATACTGTTAGGTGTATGCATGGGATTCCTGGGAGTCCCCCAACCTTCGCGATCCAGCTCTAACACCACATCTATAAAGAATTCACTCATTTCCAATTCTGGGTTCTCATAATGCACTAATCCAAACGTTGGCACAGAACACTTTCATGATACAGGCAGCCCTACGTAGACACCCACGTTCACATACCGTCCCCATCAGTGCAGCTTCTCCAAATCTAGGAACACCAGCTATAGTAAACAAATCATGATTTGCAATTGCTGTTGTTGGCATGAAAGTCAATTTTCTGCTGGGAGCAGTGGCTCAGGGGGCTGAGGCAGGAGAATTGCAAGTTTGAGGCCAGTCTCAGCAAATTAGTAAGACCCTAAAAAAACTTAGTGAGACCCTGTCTCAAAATTAAAAATAAAAAGGGCTTGGGGCTGGAGCGGTGGCTCAGCAGTTTCTGCGCTTGCCTGGCAAGCACGAGGACCCGGTTCAAACCCCAGCACCACGTACACAATTGAGTGTTGGAGAACTAAGGTCATTGAAAAACTAAATAAAGTTGTTTCTCTCTTTCTCTGTCTCTCTCACTGTCCCTCTCTCTTTAAAGAAAAAATAAAATAAAATAAATAAAAAGGGCTGGGGAATGTGGCTCAGTAATTAAGCACCCCTGGGTTCAATCCCTGGTACCAAAAAAAAAACTAATTTTCTAAGACACTTGTGTTATAATTAGCTACCTTGCTGAACTTTTCTGTGAGTTTGCATATGGGTCAGGGTGCAGGGAGAAAACAAACTACATCCATCATTTTGACAGAGATCATTTAATAAAAGGAATTGTGAACTAGGTATTGAAAAACCGAAAAAGCAAAAAGATAGCCCTATGTTATGAAGGTAGAAACTGCAAAGGCACGTATTACTCCTAGGGCTAGGTGGCCCAAAGGAAAAGGTTGGAATTGGTAATACATAGCCACTTGGAGGTCCCAGAGCTGGACCATGCCTGTGAGGAGGTGCAGTTGGCAGATGGTACTGGCATCACTGTGGTGTCTACAAGGACAAGAAAACTGCACTGAATTCACCTGCTGCTTCCAGGATGCAGAGGCTGGGGTGAGACACTGACACAGGAAGCAAAGAGAAAGACACACCCCTTCCCCTCCCCAGTCTCCCTCCACACAGTGGCCGCTAAGCCAGCAGAAAGGCAGGGTGCAAAGCGTAGCCCCAGCCTAGCACCACAATCACAGGGTGGCGTACAGAAAGGTAGGTTTGAGGGCTGGAGTGGTGGGTTGGTGGTTCTGGAGCTTGCCTGGCATGTGCAAGGACGCTGGTTTGAACCCCAGCACCACATACACAATAAAGTGTCAGAGCAATGAAGACCACATGAAAAACTAAATTAAAATTTTGCTTAAAAAAAAAAAGAAAGGTGGGTTTAAAGCTCAGGGACTGTAGCTTAGACTCCTTTTGCTTCCTCTCTTCCAATTTGTGTCTTATGTTTTTCTTACGCTATTGCACTGGCTTGTATTTGCAGAATGGTGATAATAAAGCATCTTTCTATTTCCCAAAACAAGAATTATTCTGCTTTTTCACCATTAAATAGTGCTCTTAATTCTAGTGGTTGACTGGAGTCAAATTTATTATGTTGTAAAACATCCTTCTAATTCATGTTAAGAGGTTTATTTTAATGAAGAAATTCTGACTTTTGTTAAATGTCTATTTGTTCCTATTGATATAATGTATAGTTTTTCCTCTTTTGAGTACTATAATACATTTTATTAATTTGTTTCCTAATATTAAGTAATGTTTGACATTAATTTCTCATTTTTATATACTGTTGATGTCAGCTTGCTCATATTTTATCCGTTTAGAATTGTTACATCAATATTATAAAGAACAACTTCCTAATATCAAAATAATTTTTTTTTTTTTGTTCCTGGGATTGAACCCAGGGGCACTTCACCACTGAGCCACATCCAGCCCTTTATTCATTTTTAATGTCCTTCATTTAAAAAACTAAATCATACAGTTGTCATTATCCCATGGCTCTTTGAGCTGTGTAGGAACTCCTGCCCACCCCACCCCTATGGTTATGTTAGTGTTCTTAGGAATGCTTTATGAACACTCCTAGTTCTTCCTTCCCTGTTAGCTGTCAGTTCTAGGTATTTTCCATTTATCTGTCTCCGCGCGAGTCACCACTACCCCCAGTCCTAATTTGCTGTTTCTGATTTCCTTGGGCTAAGAAGCCAGATTTTCAAATTTTTTTTCAATCTGAAAAATACAATGATAATATTGACACTTGGAGAAGATAAGAATATACAGAAACTTTACCTATCCTTCCTGCTAAGTATGGCTAAAAACCCTTATGGCAAACATAAGAAGACTGAAAGTTAGGGAGAAGAGAACAGACTGGCTAGGGAGCTCAGGATCCAAGAAGGACAGAACAGAGAGTTCCTAAGTGTTTCTTTTGCCCTCTAGATCCTATACCGGGTGATGGACAAACAGAAAGATAAACAGGACAAAAACATCAAGATCCTGCTCTTTCTGTCCAAAGGACCAGAGGAGGAATAGCATAGCCATACAGCTCCTGGACAGTGATTGCTGCAGCCCAGCCAGACTCCACTGAGAAAGCAAGTGGCCCTACCCCACCCTCCTGAAAAAGCTGTGAGGATCCTAGGCTTCCACCGTTCCAGTTAGGAGGACCCCAATACCCCCAATACCCTTCATTCCATGAAGCAGCAATAAGGCTTCCCACTCTGCACTGTTGACAAAGACCACAGAGGGAACCTGGATTCACATCCCCACCAGCAACCAGACAGCCATGCACTCTGCTGAGGTCCTGTCAGAGGAAGCCAGTGGAGAGTCAGGACTCTCCCCACCACACATGGGGAACAAGGCCACCCCCTTCTCATGATGTGTGCAGATGCAGAGAGCAGTAACGAAGCCTCTGCTCTTCCCAGACAGGGCAGCTTCAGGAGCAACTTGGGAGAGGAGCCTGAACTCCCAACATAAAAGAAGCAAGGAGCAACTCCCCCCGCACCGTCCCCTGCCCTGCTCCCTCTATCCAGGTATCCACCCAGGCCAAGTGCAGAACCTTGACTGCCACCCATTCCTGAATGTAGGGAGATCAAGGCTTCTCTTCCATGGCTGCAGTAGTGCCAGAGACCTACTACAGCAGAATATTTAGATAAAATCTGCATTCTCATAACACAGTATGCAAAATGCTCTGGTTTCAATTGGAAATTACTCATCATACCAAGAACCAGGAAAAAAAACTCAACTGGTTAAGGAGACAGTCAACTGAGATGATGTATTTGTAAGTATTACATACAAAGATTTTATACCAGTCACCATAGAAACTCCTCAACAATTACAAGCATACTTTAAACAAATGAAAATGTAGAAACTTTGAGCAAGGAAAGAAAAATATAAAGAAGAACCAAATATTTTAGAACTGAAAAATACTGTAACCAAAATTAAAAATTCAGTAGGTTGAGCTTCACAATCAAATTGAAGGGTCTGGATAAAAATCAGTGAACTTGAAAAAAAGAACAATAGGAACTACCTAATTCAAACAACAGAAAGAGAGCAGATATAAAAAATGATTAGAACATCAGAGATGAGGAACTATATCAAAAAAAAATTAGCTTTCATGTCATTGGGGACCCAGAAGGAAAGAAGAGAGTAAAGTAGAGAAAGTATTTTTTAAAAAATGGATGAACATTTACAATCTGACAAAAGAAATACAATTACTAATTGAAAAAGGCACATGAAACAACCTAGTGCAGGATAATCCCAAGGAAACTCATAACAGGGCTCATCGCAGTCAAATTTCGGACAAAGGAAAACTCTTGAAAGCAGAGGGAAAAGCAATATCTGACCCAAGAAGAAACAAGTGACAAAGCAACTGAGGGGACAGCAGATCTGTCAGCAGAAACTGCACAGAGAAAGAAATGGCACAGCATTGCCTAAGCGCGAAAAGAAAAAGACTGTCGCTGAGGGTGTGGTGGCACATGCCTGAAATCCCAACTGCTTCGGAAACTGAGGCAGAAAGCAGGGTTCAAAGTTCAAGGTCATCCTGACCCTTCTCGAAATAAAAAATAAAAAGAGTTGGGGATGCAGTTCAGTGGTCGAGCACCCCTGGGTTCAATCCCCAGTACTGCAAAATAAAATAAATAAGCAGGGCTGGGGTGTAGCTCAGTGGTAGAGCATCCCTGGGTTCAATCCTCAGTACTGCGGAAATTAATCGGTTAATTAATTAAAATTTTTTAAAAATCTGTCAACCCTGAATTCTATATCCAGAAAAAATATTATTCAGGAATAAGGGCTATATCAAGGTATTCTCAGAGAAAGGGAAACAAAGAAAATTTATTGCCAAAAGATCTCTTTAAAAATGCCTAAAGGATATTTTCTAGACAGAAAGGAAATAATAAAATAAAGAATCAATCTTGGAACATCAGGAAGAAGAAAGAACAACATAAACAGAAAAATATAGTAAAATACAATAGATTTCCTTCTCTCCTTGCACTTTCATTTTTAATTATAAAATTAAATATGTTACAGTTGTTGAAGCAACAATTGTAATACTGCTTGCTGTGGTTCTTGATTTATGCACAGGAAATAAAACAATTATACTATAAGCTAGAGAGAATAAAGTAACATAAGGGAATTAAGGTTTCTGCCCTTCACTCATCCTAGTAGATGTTGGTATCAGTACATAGTATATGTGTAATGTAATACCCATCATATGCAGGATAAAAGTTATAGAAAGAGAGATGCTCAAACACACCATAGGAAAAAAAATAAATTCTAAAAAATATTAAAGTAGTTCACAGGAAGGCAGGGAAAATATGAAAAACAAAAAGAAAAAGCACTGGGGAAAAGGGACAACTAAAGCCCTAACATATCAATAATTACATTAAATACAAATGGTCTCTATATGTCAACTGAAAGTCAGGGCTTGTCAGAGCAGATAAAAAATAAAATATAACCAACTCTATGCTATCTAGAAGAACTCACTTCAAATATAATATAGATAGTTTGAAAGTAAAAAGATGGGAAAACATATCACACTAAAACCAAACAAAAGAAAGCAGGAATGGCTATATTAATATGAGGTAAAGTACACTTCAGAACAAAGAAAATTTCTAGGTATAGAGAGGGACATGACCTACTGATAAAAGGGATATTCTGTCAAGAAGAAATAGCAAGCCTAAATGTGCATGCACCAAACAACAGAACTTCAAAATATGCAAAGTAAAGACTAACAGAACTAAAAGGAGACCTGAATAATTCCACAACTGAAACATTTCTTTATCAATAGTTGATAGAGCAACTAAACAAAATGTTGGCAAGCAAATAAAGGAATTTAAGAACAACACCAACCAAAACAATACAATCAGCATTTATACAATACTCCACCCGACAGATCAGAATACACCTTCTTTTCGGATGTTATGGAACCAGTATTGACCATAGCCAGGGCCATAAGACAAACCTCAACAAATTTTAAAAATTGAAATTAGTATGTTCTCTAACCATGATGAAATCAAACAAAAAAGTCAGTAGCAGAAAATCCCTACATACTTTGGAAACTAAATGATGCACTTGTGTATAATACATAGTCTCAATGAATATTTTAAAAATACATTGAACTTGGGGCTGGAGTAGCTACTCAGTGGTTATGGCGCATGCCTGGCATGTGCAAGGACATGAGCTCAAACCCCAGCACCATATACACAACAAAGTGTTGGAGCAATAAAAACCAGATGAAAAACTAAATAAAACTGATTCATTATCCAAAAAAATTGATTTATTATCTCTCTCTTTCTCTCTCTCTCTACCCCCGTTTAAAACAAAATAGATTGAACTGAATGAAAATGAAAACACAACATAATAGAATTTGAGGGACACAACTAAAGCAGTGCAGAGAAGGAGATTTATAAAAAAAAAATCAAGTCTCAAATCAACTATCCAAGACACTACCTCAAGACACTAGAAAGATAAGAACAAAATAAATCCAAAGCAAGTATAAGGAAGGAAATAATAAAGACAAGATCAGATATCAATGAAACTGAAGCACAAAATAATTTTAAAAATCAATGAAACCAAAAACATGGTTTTTGAAAAGACTGGTGAAATTGATACAATTCTAGCAAAACTGAAAACGTTTTTAAAAGGAGTGAAAACACCATTTACCATGATTAGGAATGAAATGGGATTTTACTTCAGACTTTTCAGACATCAAAGTATAATAATTCTGTCTATAATCAACTCTACACATATCAGTTTGACAATTCATTTGAGATGTACCAATTCTCAAACCATTGACAATTCACGTAATATGAAACACACCACTTAGCCCTATGATTTTTAAGAAAATTGAACTTATAAATAAAACTCTCCAAAAAGAAATATACAGGGCTACATGATTTCACTGGAGAAGTCTACCAAAGGTTTGTGGAAGAAATAACATCAAATTTACATAATCTCTTGCAAAAAAAATAGAAATGGGGGTAACATTTCTCAATGCCATTACTGCCCCAACACCAAAACCAGACTAATACGCAAAAAGAACACTACATTCCAATATCTCTTATTTACATAGATGCACATCTTAACAACATATTAGCAAATAGTGTATTTATCCCAGCCATGCAAAATTGGTTCAACATTTGCAAATCAATCTATGTGGTGCATCATATTTATAAGCCGTTCTGGTTTGAATACTAAGTATTCCCCAAAAGCTCATGTGTGAAACAATACAAGAAGGCTTAGAGGAGAAATGATTGGGTTATGAGATCCTTGACCCAATCAGTGAATTAATTCTCTGATAGGGATTAACTGAGAGGCAACTGAAGGCAGGTAGGGTGTGACTAGAGGAGGCAGGTCATTGGGGGAGGGTATGACTTTGGGGTACATGTTTTGTAGCTGGTGAGTGGAGTCTCTCCTTCCTGGTGTGATGACTTGAGTTGTTTTCCTCTACCACATCTTCTGCCATGATGTTCACCCTCACCTTGAGCCCCAAGGAGAGGAGCCAGTCTCCTGTGGACTGAGGCCTCTGAAACCATGGGCCCCTGAATAAACTTTTCCTCCTCTAATTGTTCTTGTCAGGTTCTTTGGTCAGAGCAGTGAAAAACCAGACTAAAACACAGGCTAAGAAAGATAAATAATATGGTCATATCAGCTGACAAAATTTGAAACCTATTCCTGATAAAAACTGTGAAAGAAGGAATAGAAGAGACTTTCTCAACCTGACAAAAAACAATCACTAAAGACCTAAGGCCAACACACATGGTGAAAGACAGAATTCTTTCCCCAAGATTGAGAATAAGATAAGGATTTTCATTCTTGCTAATTCTATCCAACACAATATTGGGCATACTAGCCAGAATAACAGGCAAGTTAAAAATAATGGTATGAGCAATAAAGATCAAAAAGAAAGTAATTAAAGAATGCCTATATAAAGATAGCATGTCATTCACATAAAAAACCCCAAAGAATCTACCAAAAACACTCCTAGATGAAATAAATGAGATCAGCAAGGTTGCAGGAAACAAGACCAACAAGCAAAAATAAGTCGTATTTCTATATACTAACAATGAACACGTGGAAATTGAAATTAAAAACACAATATCATTTTAATTGGTCAAAAACTTATATTCCTAAGTGTAAATCTAGCATAGCATGTACAGAACTTTACACTGAAAATTACAATACACTGGTGAAAGAAATCAAAGAGTTAAATAAATCTCTGACATACCATGTTCATAGATTAGAAGACTGGAAATAATAAAGACCTCAATATTCTCAAACTTCATATGTAGATTTAATGCACAACTAGAATATAAAAATGGAAGCCAGAAGAATTCAAGGCCTCCCTGTAAAATTAGATAGATGGATTAGAGAGGATGTACATGGGGCTGCAGGTACAGTTTAGTGGTGGGGCACCTGCCTGGCATGTGCCAGGCCCTGGGTTCCATCTTTGGTCCTGGAGAGGCAAAGAGAACACAGAGCACTTATCACAGTGCCTGATACCTGGAGAGACTCTGGGAAGTGGGCTCTAGTCCATGTTCAACAATATCGACCTGCAGGAGCAAGAGGGAGAAGGGTGACTCACTCAGAGGTGCTCACCCAGAAAACCAAGACATCATGGAATTGGACTAATGAAATTCCAAGGATGGCTCTCACTAGATGCCAGAGGAGGAAATGTAATTTTCAGAGACTGTCTCTTAATTGCATGCTCAGTGTCAAACATTGTAGACAAAGGCTCGACATAAGAAACTGTATGGAAATATCTCTCGAATGCAATCAAATCCCAGCCCCAGGAGATAAATATGTTCTAGATTTCAATACTGATGAGGGCTGCACAGCCTTGCAATCACCCACCAGAAGGCAGTCACCTAGGACACCCTGCTGTTCCAGAAGCAGTGTGACATGGCAAGAGGAGCTGCACACCAAGCTCCATGCATCCATGAGCCCCTGGCCTGCAGACTCTGGCAGCTGCCCATGGGTTTCCTGTCCTGGTTAACAAAGGTGGCCAGAGCAGAGTCACTGGGCTGAATGCAAGCTTCTCCCACTGCCCACAGCTGATGCTAAAAATAGTAGTGTCACCAATTACTGATTTTTTAGTAGCATGCATCCCACTTCATGATTCCACACAAGCTATCTCATATAATTTTGAGGAGAACCTTAGGTAAAAATTATTACTGTACCCATTGGACAGATTTGGAAACTGAGGCTTAAATATGTTCAATTATCTGCTCACACTAGAGGAGGAAATGTAATTTTCAGAGACTGTCTCTTAATTGCATGCTTAGTGTCAAACATTAGGAAAAGAGCAGTGCTCAGAAGGGAAGTCTGAATTCAAAAACTGTCTGAGGGGAAGGACTGGCAGATGGCGAGGAGCCTGTCCCTTTCTGCATTCTATGGCACCTTTAATTTTAGCAATTGATGTGTCACACTTTGATAAGAAAAATCAATAAAGTGTGTGTTTGTGTGTATGCGTGTGTGTGTGTCCCAAGGTGTGCATGTTTGAAGAACAGGAGGGGCTGGAGGGTAGAACCCTTCCCTAGCATGCAGTAGGCCCTGGGTTTGATCCCCAGCACCACAACAAAAAGATAAAAATAAAGAACAGGGAAAGAGTGTCCTTAGAAGACCTCTGGCCCTCTCACTGGTATGGGTTTTATTTTTTTGAGACAAGATCTCACTAAGTTGCCAAGACCGGCCTCGAACTTGCAATTCTGCCTCAGGCTCCCAAGTACCTGGGGTGTTGGATGCGCCCACAGTGCCCATCAAGCTGGTGTGGATTTCCAGTGACTTGGAGTCCTGGCTGGTGTTTTAGTAGTTATATGACTGTCTTAGTCATTGTCCTCATCCTGGGTTGACCTTCTCTCCCAACAGGCCAAGCACAGACACAGGACACCACCCACCTTTGCCCAGGACAGGGACACTCAGGACTTTCTGGCTGGTGGCTTCACTAACTCTGTTTCCAAAGTTTGCCTGGGTCCCCTGGGACCATCTGAGGACCTTCACACTGGGCAGCAAAGGATTCAGGTGTCCTGATTTCCCCTGAGACTCCCCTGGCCTGACTGGGTCAAGCTAGATGACTGGGTCATCATCCCAGGTTCCCAGGTATGTATAAAACTTCTGGACAGTCTGAAGCTTAAAGGAACAAAAGCTAGGCCTGCTTCCACCTCACAAAATAATTCCTCAATGTAGAGAGAAGTGAAAATGCACAAAGTGTCATCAATGTTCCCAGGATCGCTTTTCTATTATTATTTTTATTCTGGAACACAGAAGCATGTTCTCTCTGCTTTCGCTTTTTGCTAGACATTAGTGGTGGCATGACACGGTTGAGGACCCAGACTCTGTGGTCACTCGTAGGGGACAGAGGCAAGGAGACGGCAGAGCTCCGGAAGATGCCGTGGTTACTGCCCCATGAGGATGGACTTTTCCCTCCCTAAACCTCTGACGAAGAAGAGTCCTGGCTACTCCTGTGTAGTCCTCCAAGAGCTTCACATCCCCTTTCTTCCTTTTGTTCTCTTTGACAATACTTCTGAAGGAGCAGGGCAGTTTGCCCCTCCGTGTGACCTACTGTGACAAGTGCACCTTGCTATCTCCAGTACCTGCTACTTAGGAGGTAGGAGACCACCTCTCCAAATTTCAGACCAAAGCTCCATAATGGGTAGAAAACATGATGAGCTATTTAAAAAATGGAGCCTAGCATTACCGTATGATCCAGTGATCCCACATCCGGGAACATGCCCAAAGGAACTGAAGGCAGGAACCAGCAGAGGCATCTGCGCCTCCGTCCACAGCAGCATGACCCTCACTGGTCAAACCAGGCAACAACCCAAACATCTCTCAGTCACCGCTGGAGAAGCAGAACGTGGTCAGCGCATGCAACAGAATACCATGGGACCTTAATAGAAATGGAAATGCCTACCCAAGCTACCACCAGGGGAGGCGAGGCCTGAGGGCCAGATGCTTAGTGAAACAAGCCAGCCACAACTGAGAGATCCCACTGACACAGCAGGAGCCTCCCAGAGAGTAGAACAGGGGTGCGGCTGTGGGTGGAGCTCAATGGCAGGACACTTGCTGGGCATGTGCAAGACCCTGGGTTCAATCCCTGGCACTGCAAAAAACAAAGAATGGAAAGGAATAAGGAAGAGCAGCAGTGGCCAGGAAGGAGGAGGAGAAGGGGGAAGAGGGTTAGTGTTTAGGGATGTGGGGTTTCCACTGGGGGACAACGAGGGTGTTCTGGAGGCAGATGGTGGTGGAGGCTGCATGGCCTGAATGTGCTTATGCCACTGAACGCTACCTAAGTGAAAAAGCAAGTTTCGCCCTGTCTATATTTTACAGTTCCATCGGGGCAACATCCACGTGAGCAAGGCACTCCTCTGGTGACAGTGGCCACTGGAAGGAGAGGGCTGCCCTGGCTTCTGCATCTGTGCCTTGTCCTGTTCAGCTCACTCTTCAGGAATTTTAATGATCTGACACTGCAGGGAGTTTTACATGAAAATCTTCCTGTGGCATAGTTTCTGCAAGTCATCTGCAGGGAAGAGTGCAGAAACAGAGCAGTAATGACAGCTTATCCATCTTTAGAAAATCTTCGGCACCACCCGCTCTGGAAGGGGAAACGCTGTCCTTCTCTCATGTTTCCCTTTTGCTCCCAAGCCTTGGCCTCTCAAGGCTTTCCCAGCACACATTTGCTCCCCGTCGCCTTTTCTGTTCCAGGTTCCTGGTCTGTGTTTGGAAATGGAGTCGCAACTTTCCAGGGCTCTCTGCACTGCTCAGGGATGATTGTAAGGATCCCAGAAGCTAAGAACTTGGAGATACTTTAAAATATAAAGCGCTGTATTTATTCTTAGGACCTGCCTCTGGGGCAGCTGCCCTAAATAAAGCCAGGCATGTGAGGAGGGGACTCAGCAGCCAGCCTGTCAAGAGAGATCATTTGGCCTGGTTCCTCAATCACACCACAGCTTTCACTCTGAGCCTGGCCCCACATTTCTGGGTCATTTAGGGGCCAGCAGAGCCACACATCCTTGGCATGTGGAGAATGAGCTCCCCATCACCAGGGGTATTCAAACAGTGCAGCATTCACCTCAAAGGGGATTCCTGATCCGTACAGAAGTGCGGGACTCAGGTCCCTATTCTAGGGCTCATTGATTTCTTTATTGCTGAATTAGGAATCAATTTATGTGGATTCTTTCTATTTTGAGCTCCAACTCTCCTTGACATGGGACTTGACAACAGGCGTGTTGCTATCCCCTCTGAGCTGAGCTGCTTTATTCAGGACAATAATACACAATCTGCCTACCTGTCCCTGTTGTGAGGAGCCCTGAAATGCTAATGAGCATTACCCTGAAAAAACCTATACTTTAATTAAGTCTTTCAGTCTGAAAGAAAACTGGGCAAGTGGGCCTGGGGCTAGCTTCATCCTCTGGGTGACTTACAGATTAGGGCTAAATTGGAAAGAAAGAGGCGCCCTATAGGGTCACATCCAAAGGCGAACAGGCAGCTTTGCTTTACATCAACCCCATTTTCCTTTAGTGCTATCTCCTAAAAGCCCGTGAGGAAGCTTGGAGTTTCAACTGCTCCCTAGGAGGAATTCTGTTGCTTCTCTCCTTCTTTTACCCACTAGTCCTCACAAGTTCTTTCCTAAATACTGTTCTCCTGGGGCTGGATGCCTCCTGATACATCTATTCAGAGAGAGTCAACTGTCCAGCCCAGGGATGAGGCTCCAACCTGCAGCTCTAGGAAGGGAGAAAGGGATTCTGTTTCCTTTCAAGGTCTGGGAGGGGCTGCTGCTGCTGCTATTTGTACCCAATCCCACGGGTCAGAACTATGGGGTCCACACACCGGGAGTGGAGCACAGCTCCCTGTGAGCCAGATTCCTCAGCTTGGGTGCCTGTCGGTCTTGTTCTTTTGAGTGACCTTGGGAAGCATCTCCGGAAACTCATACACACCAACTTTTAAAAATGCCCAGCCAGGCCGTCATTCCCTAGCAGTGCTTCCTTCCACTTCTACACATACCAAAAAGAAAAAGTCAGCCACAGGGCTTGCTGAATTAATGAACCACTTCTCTTATCTATTTTTCCTGTTATCTAATTCTGAGAGGAAAGCTGGGAGCAGGAGACGCAGCTCACAGCGTCTCCCTCCCACCCGCAGAGGACAGCCTGGAATCTCTGGGCTGGGGCCAGGCTGTCCCTGAGAGCTTGCTCCACCAGGCCTCCAGGAGCTGTAGGAACACTGCTGCAGCTGGGTGAGTCCCTTCCTGGCCCTTCTGGCCAGCCAAGGAAGGCCGGGAACTCGCTGAATATGGGAGTGGGACAGGGTGAGGGTCTGTGGGAAAGAGGTGAGGGAAGGGCCTCTGTGTGCAAGCCCAGGGCTGTGTGGGAGCCCCTCAGGCCTCTGCAGAGCTGAGAAAAGATGAGCAAGCCACAGAGACAGGGCTTCCCTGCTGCGTTCTCTCTGCTTCTTTCAGTTGGTTGGCATTTTAGTTTCTCTGTTTCCTGGTCCAATGCCCCACTCCAAGAGTTGTAAGTGGATGGGAGGGTTGGTCTCTCAAGAAAAATATCTAATTGAATAAATATGTACCACACCAGAAAACAACTGAGCTTGACCTGGTAACACTGGACCCTCGGTCTTTGCTCCCTCCCTCCAGGAAACCCAAATCACATTACTTTCCCTAGGGTACCTGCTGCTGTTGGGGTCCTCTTAAGAACCCCATTGGAAAGCTCTTGGAAAGCTCAGGCAAACCCTTCCTGACCCATGTCAGAGCTGGCCCTGTGCGCTTCCGGGCCAGAATGTTTCCTGTGGGCTGCTTTACTTAGTGAATAGGTCTCAGCCTTCGGACTCAGACTTTTCTTCACCTGTTTGCAGGCAAGGATCGTCCAGCTTTGGAGTAGGGTTTAATTTTCATTTCTTCTGGAGCCAGACCTGTGATGGGAAGAAGGGTGGAGGTGGGTCTTACAGGTACACAGAGTGAGTGCTTCACTTCCGCAAGCCCACTGCGTCGGTGGGAGAATTTGCATATGCTTTTAGCTGCCCTCCTGTTTTGCGTGCAGATAAGTCAAACTCACCTCTCCTTTGCTAACGCCAAGCTTAGCAAATCCAAAAAAAAGAAAAAGTGCCACACAGGTAGAGGCTGGGGGCAGCTTTAAGAGGACTGGGTAGAGAATGAGGCGGCAGGGAGTTCGCAGGGAGTTGTGCCTAGTAGATCAGACTCTAGAGTCTGCAACTGTGCAGCCTAGGAACCCGCCCTTCCACCTCCTCCCTTGCAACAACGCTGTGAAAACAAATGGCATTTTTAACTCTGTAGCCTGAAGAGTATTCAGCAAATGTTCTGCAGGCATTGGATAGGATTTGGTGCCCTGGTGCATTGACTACAAATACTGCTCTGCCAAGAAGAGAATGGAAAATATTTCCCTGCATGTCTCTTCCTCTCCAGCAGCCCCGCAAACTTCCAGCAGGGTGAATTAAAAAACTGTTTCAAAATTTACACTAATCTTTCCCGATTCTTTGGCTTCCTCATCCTGGCTCCTTTTCCGTCAGTGACGATATACTTACTTTTTCTTATGTTTTCCAAAATTAAGGGATACAGAAGAGTGTTAGCTGGGTGGGGGAGGATCAGTTAATCTGAATGGAGAGAAACCTTACTATGTACAGCTGCTAGAATCTTGTGATTTATCATCACAAAATTGGATTTGCTCTTTTATTTGCGACTGTAGTAGCAAATGTTTTGTTTCTGCTAGTATTACTTGGACAATTTGGCCTAGAGAAAAGGGGTATTTTAAAGTCTCATTTTATGAGCTTTTTTTTTGACAAAGTTCATTTTTAGCCACCTAGACATTGCTATCCGTTTTCATTTTCTTCTAAGAATATGTCTCTGAAAGTGATTTTGCATTCATGAGGTCAATTGGCAGGGGAAAAAATTCTTAAAGTCAGTTTTCTGAGGTTGGTATTTTGAAGATTTGTTAATAAATTGCTCTTTATCCATGTTCTGTTTCTCAAGCCCAATACAATATCCATTTCCACTGGCTTTCTATTACCTAGTTATATTTGTCCAGTGATTTACAGGATAGAAAATTACAGTTTGCACGTGTGAAGTGCAGAGATGCTTTAGAGCTGGGAACGGTGGGATTTAAGACTGGGGGCAGCACACCGGGCTAAATAAATTCAAGCCATCAATCTCCAATTGTCTAAACACAGCGCGAAGTGGAGATTTGAGGTAATTATCCGAATAACTGGGGTGAGGCACTTTCACCTAAATTATTTAGATTAAAATGCCACTCGGGAAAATGTCCCTAGTGTTTTAAGTTTTGCCTGGACTCTCCACCTTAGTGCGAATTCGGACGACATTTCTATGTCGTTGGAAATGGGAAAGGAAAGGCAAGTTTCTAGAAAAGCTTAAAAGGGGCTCTGGCCGCGCCAATGCGGAGTGGCGGGGTGGGCGCCACGGGAAGCCCCCCTCGGGTGTGATAAAGCCCAGAAGCAGATCTAAGGTCAATAAACCAGGCGGCGTCAGGCTCCGCTGGAGGGTCGGAGAGCTCGGGGGGCGGGAATGAGAAGTGCTGCGGCGCACGAGGCTGTCGGCAAACGAAATGGAACGGAGGACTGGTGGAACGGAGGACTGGTGGAACGGAGGACTGGTGGGCGACAAGTCCCGCGGAGCCCGGGGCCCAGTGAGGGGCGCGCAGCCGGGAGCGGCGGGCGGGGCCCGATCCCCACCTGCCCGAGCCCGGAAGGCGGTCACAGAGTACTTGCGGCCTTCGAAGTGCCGGGGAAAGTCCTGGTTGGTCCGGTCCTGGGCGAACAGACCAGGAAGGGAACGAAAAGTGACTTTTTTTTTTTTTTTAAGGGGGCAGAGGTGGAGTGAGGAAGGAGATGGAGATTCCCAAAATAGTGCGAGCACCGAGGAAACTTTGTCACTCCCCCAAAGAGATAATTGACCCGAAGTGAGAAAAAAAAAATAGGGAGAGAATGACAGCATTGCAATATAGTGGTCAATTTTAATCCCTTTTGTATGGCGCTTGGCAGTTTACAGCAACCTTTTGTTTGTTTCCGCCACTTGGGCTCGGTGCAATTGCTAACGGACTCGGAATCCACAAGGGTCTTCCCAAGAGACAGCCCCAGTCCACGTGCGCAGACCTCAGGCACAGGAGCAATGGACCCTGGAAGTGACACTGCTCCCACCTGAGCCTCTTTGGACCGCTCTAATGTCCCGAATCTCGCGACCCGAGGGCTGAACTGTCAGTGCAAAGCCCTCGTGGGCAGGTGGGAGATGGTGGTGGTGGAGTGGGCTCCTCCAGCAACGCTAGGCTCGGAGGGTCGCCTTCGAATAGCGCGACAACTCACTCTAAAGCCGGCAAATAATTCGATCGTTAGGATAATCGCCACTTTCCAGAAGTTGGGCCCACGAGGCAGGGGAGCTCTCCCTCAAGTCTCTCTCTCTAGAGGGCCGAGGCTGGATTTCTTGTTGTGCATTTCAAACAGTCTGGCGCCGCGTGGGCCGGGTGGTCTCAGACGGACGTTGCGCCTGCGTTCGCCAGGGTCGCGGCCAGGAGAGCTCCGTGGGTCCACGTTCTCAGCTCAGGGCTGCTAAGCCAGGAAGCCCAAACGGCAGGCAACGAGTTCCGAACCATTTTCCGTCGCCTGACTTCCAACTTGAGCCTGAAGCGGTTCGGAACAGGTCTGGGTAGCTCTTTGCGCGGGAGACCCCCTCCGGGAACATAAAGCCCCTGGCCAGTGCGCCGACTGCCCCCAACCGTGAGCCCAAAGCCAGAGCTGCCCCTACGCCTCTCCCCAAGCGCTGGTTGCTCGCAGGATCCTGGGCCTGTTTTCCCCTAAGCCATGACGTCGTGGTCTCGGCAGCGAGGCGTGTTGCGAAGCCCCTGTCCCCGCTTCTTCCCAGTCATGCCAGCCAGTGTGCGACGTTCCCACAGGGACCTAGGTTCCTGGTGGTATTTTTCATCAAAAAGTAGCTCAGCTGGGCTGGCGCGGTGGCTCAGCGGTTGGAGCGCTTGCCTGGCATGCGCAAGGACTCGGGTTCAAATCCCAGCACCACATACACAACCAAGTGTTGGAGAAACAACGGCCAGATTAAAAAAATTTATAGTTAACATTCTCTCTCTCTCAAAAAAAAAAAAAATGAAAAGAAAAGAACTTAGAGAACTCAGAAATAGAGCGCCTTTTTCTCCTGAGCGAGGCCCTGGGTTCATCCCCAGCACCGAAAAATAAAAGAAAACGGTGCCTAGGGGTGAAGCTCAGTGGTAAGGGGCGGGAGTTGGGTCCCCAGTTGGGCTGTGCTGCAGCTCTAGATCGTTCTAGGAAGAACCCCCCACCTCCGCTGTCCCCGCAGTCCAGTGTGGCAGCCACTTCAGGCTCCAAACAGCAAGGCACGGTTTCAAATCCGTTTTTTCTTTGGCAGGGTTTGGAGCGATATTGAGGGGTCATAGTTGACATCCCAGGCTCGGCTCTTGGGGTCACAGTGTTCTAGAAATTGAATCCATGTGAACTCCAGCTCTGTTTGCAGAGCCTTGACATTTCAGACACAATCCCCTACCTGCGTCGGACCTGGAGGCAGAAATTATTTTAAGTTTGGGTATGTTGGAGTTGTCGCGGAGAGAACCACTCCCCCATCCCAGCACGCTTTTTCCCAGAACTGGGTCTTAGAAAAACTCCGGGACCTCTGCTGTGCCACGCGTCACCAAACCCCGGGGCAGTAACTGCAATCCCTGAGCCCGCAGAGGCCAGCACCTGGGGTCCGGCGCCGCGTTCCCCGGGGTAGACGCCGTCGCTCCTCCCTGGGATGGCTACTGTTTTTACGTTTGAAACCAAGAAAGGTTTTTCTTCCCTCATCCCCCCCACCCGCGTTCTTAGGACTCTTTTTCGTTTGTCCTTGTCTGGTTGACTTTCCTTGTTTTCTCTCCCACTCCATTTCTGATTCTCCCTAACACCGTTCCAGAGTTTTCCTTTTCCGATTCGTCAAAATCCTTTCCCCTTACTTTGCTCTCTATCCATCTAATTTCTTCTTTTTTTCTACCTATGTGCCTTTCCTTTTGGCTGGTCTGGTCTTATGAATCAGGCTGATTTACTGACTACAGCACGCTCCCATATACTCTCTCTGCTTGTGAAATCGCCCCTAAAATTTGGAGTGGTCTTTTCCCACCCCAACCTGAGTCCCTCAACCCTCACAATAAATCTGTTTTATTAATTTGGGTGTAGTGCTTACACACAGAAGTTACTAATGATCAAGGAATCAGAAGCCTTCCTGTTGATGAATTGTTTTAATTTCTGAATATTAAATTACACAGTAGCTATTTTGTTGCCCTTAAGGAATTTCTTAAATTTCCACCTCTAAGTAAATACACTATAAATGGTTTTCCAAAGGCTAGGTAAATAACCTAACAAGATTGGTCCTCTCAAAATCATGGCATAGCATTTTTAAATGCAATAGAAACTTATGAAACAGCCAGATGATTTATCCTGCCACACTATTTGTTATGCCTTTCCACTAACTCCAAAGATTTAACAGGAAATTGATATGGCATAAATAGATAACTTTTTCTTGTTCACCAGCTAAGATTTTATTTGCTTTCTGTTAGATCGAAGTACTTCTATCATAATAATGATAGAACAATTAGCCTTTCCTTGTAGATAAATAATGATTTTTGAGGGCTTGTTATTTGTTTTATATAGTTTGTTGTTAGATCACACATGAGAATTTTTTATATAATGATGTTGATAGATAGTAGATGGGTTTTGCTTTCAGAAAATGACTGGAGACAGAAAAATTGACCTAGAAGGAAAAAACAAATTAAGATTTTTTTTCCTCTAAGAAACTTAAAGAAAAATCTAAAAACACTAACCAAACTTTTCTTTAACACACAAGATCATTAATGGGTAAAAACTTGACCATGGGAAATTCAAAAAGAGGTCAGAAAGTCAACTCTGGCTCTTCTACAGGATTTAAGAACAGCTAAATTAGGAAAATTATTACCCACAGCAGGGATGTAGCAGTCCCTGTTGGGGGGGGGGGACGCTGGAGGGTAATTATGGGAGGGAGTGTCTCAAAGTGTTCCTAGCTTCTTAAAGCTTGACAAGCAGAATCTAAGAGTTACTGTCTTAGAACTACTCCCTAGAATTCAGCAGATAGCAAATACTGACCCACTCAGTACCTGCTTCATTAAGTGTTATGGGGGTGAGGAAGACAGAATTCAGGGAAAGTTCTGGGGAGAAGCTCAGGTGGAAGGAGCCCCAGTGCTCCAAGCTTGCTCAGCAGCCTGTCTTCATGCCCCCTGGATTCTGAAGGGGCTGCCTTGGAAATCTCTCAGCCTGGTGGCCACTGGGGTTGCTCCAGCCACGATAACGGAGGAGCTCGCTATCTAATCTGGACAGCAGCATGAACAATCCATTAGACCTCGGCAGTTATCCGGGGTGGGGGAGGAGAGAGGGACAGGGGCTAGAGTGCTCCACCCAGCCCTGGGAGGCTTTGAGTTGCCCCACTGACTGCAGGGGCAATTGATGAACCCAAGAGTTTGCAGATGCAAAACTCACCACTACAAATTATGCTTCCTGATGCTAGTGAATTATTATTATGAATAATAGCAGTACTGGGGATGGAGCCCGGGACCTTGCATGTTAGGCACGTGCTCTACCACTGAGCTATAATCCCAGTCCTAATTCTACCCACATTCAGTGTAAAAAAAGAGTAAGAATATTTTGGGTGGAAGGAATTTCATTTCTTTTCAAAAGTTGAACATGCCTTGCATTGTCTCATTCAAACTCACTAATGAAAGGGTGTTGTAAGATTCCAATTTTTACTAGTATTCCTTGAGAATGGAGAGACTTAAATCCATCCACCCATTCATTCATTCATTCATTCATTCATTCAGCAAACATTTACAAAGCTTTACTCTGCTCCAGGCATTGTGCCTTGTACTGACAGGTTAAATTATTTGCCCAAGATGAGAACTATGCTGGCGACTGGGGTGGGGACCCTAAATCAACTATTCCAGTCCCATGACGGCTCACTTCTCTCCCCTAAGACATACAAATCAGAGACTCGGGAGTGGGAAGGGCCCCAGAGGTTATCTGGTCCAGCCTTCCATTCAATGCAGGAATCTCCTCTCCAGAAAGCCAGCAGCCAGGCCCCTGCTTCTGCCCTCTACCAGCTCAAGGAACTGCCCATTCTGCCAGGGCTTCACATTTGAAAGTGGCCCAGCAACCAGAAGCTCTTTCCCCAGGAGATGATCTTGGCCTGCCCATACCTAAGCCCAGAGAGCTATAGCCCCGTAGGCTGCTACAGCTCCCAGTTGTCACAGGCTCCATTCTGTGCTCCAGGAGCAAGGACTCTGTACTGCCCAGGCCACCACCTCCCCAACCCTGGCTGGATGGACTTCAGCTCAGCTTGGCCAACCGCTGTCCTACAGCCTCTACACTGAAAGGCAGATGCCTGAGTTCCTGGACACTAAGTGCCCGATGCATTAAGGAGAAATGAGCCTTAGCCTAGCTGACCTTCCTCAGGTACCCACAGGAAATGCCTGCTGCCAGGCCAGGGAAAATCCTGGGCAGTAGCTGAAGAATAACAAAAGCCTAGTTCCCACACAACACCGACAAGCTGGGTGGCCCTAACTAGTTATTTTACTTCTATTTCTAACATATTCTAGGTATATGAAAATACCTCTCAATAGTTGAGCGTGCCACCTTTATATAAATAATCTGAGTTTATAAAAAGCAATTTCTGGAAATAAGCCTATCACAAAGAACATTTTGGAAGTGTTTTTGTGGGTTTTTGTGTGTGTGTGTGTGTGTGTGTTGTGCTGGGAGTTGAAAGTGGGGGGCATGTCTACTGAGACACATCTCCCACCACATTTTATTTTTTATTTTGAGACAGAGTCTCACTAAGTTGCTTAGGTCATCAATAAATTGCTAAGACCGGCTTTGAACTTGTAATTCTTTTCCCTCAGCTTTCCCAGTAAGCACTACTATGCCTGGCTAATTTTGGAAGTGTTTTAGATCCATTGTCCCAGGGTTAGAATAATGTGCCTTGAGTCCCATCCTGCTAGTTACTGGTTAGGTAACCTTGACCAAATTGCTTAACTGTTTTGTGCTTTTGGTTTCTTATATTTTAAATCCTCCTAATCCTTAGAGTGCAGGCAAGTCTCAAATCTCTTCTATCCCTAAAGTATCTATAGTATAAAGTGTTCAGCTGGACATGAATGGTTTCCTTGTTTTTATTTGGTGTGTCCCCCTAAACCTATGGCATCAAAACTCGTCAGAAATCAAATATGTCTAACAAGAGGTAGTCCCTCTGTCTGACAAGTCGATAAATATATTTTCAATTATCTTACCCCAAATTGAGTGCTGCTGGTGGGTGTGGCCTTTTGAAAGGCAATTTGGCAATGTGTCTGGTGAACCCTAAAATTGTTCAATTCTTTGACCCACTTTTTGCAGTAATAGAAACTTAAGGAAATAATGAAAGGTTTAAAAGATATTTACTTACCAAAATTCATGATTTGACAATAACACATCACAAATTGAGTTATTATAAACAAGAACAGAAATAACCTAAACTCTGGATAATTCTATTTTCCTTAATGACACTACATTCATAACATGGTTACAGTGTTTGGTGATGACATAAGAAAGTCTCATAATATGTTTATTTGGGGCTTTTGTTTGTTTGGTGCTGGGATTAAAAACAGGACCTCCTGCATGCTAAGAAAACATTGTACTACCACTGAGCCAGACTCCCAGCCCATCATAATATATTTTTAAAATAAAAATAAGATCATAAAACACTCTATATCTGGGAAGCTTCAGAGAGAGCAGAGAGAAGCCCAATATTCTCAATGGTTCTTCCAGGGAACAGTTAAGAATGGATTTTGTTTTTCTTGTTATACTTTTCTGTGTTTTCAAATGAACTGCAATGAGTTCATGCTTATTTGACATTGGGGCTGGGAGAAGCAGTATTTTGAGATGGAGGGAAGGATTGGTCAGAGCCCGGACATCAAGCCTTCCTAACATCTGCTGTGTTTTCCTGACAATGACCCATCCAGTTTAGGGGATCCAGTGGAAAGTCCCCAGGACTCCAGCCACGCCCAGTCCTGGATCTGCTGGGCTGGAGAGCTCTGGACTGACCAGAGGGACCCAGGAGGCTTTGGCAGAGGCTCCCCGCTCTGTGGCCGGGAGCGATTTCCCAGCCCACCAGAGCGCCCCACAGTTTCACTGCAACCTTGAGTGTTTCTGAGGCTGAAAACAATAGGCTAAGTTCTTGTAACTTTTCTCTCTGCTCACAACTCCCTTAGCTGGCAGGAGGATGCAGAATGTGGGGCCAGGTGGTGGCCCAGCTGCGTCTGAGAGCTGATTATTCCCGAGGGAGAGGAGGGGGGACCTGGGCGAGAGGGAAGTCAGACCTTGGTGGTGGCCAGGGGGCTGCAGCCGGTGTTTGGGAAGACCTTGGAATGAACGCTGGGGAGTCCAAGCCTCCCAGACTGTGGACCTAATGAGCTAGAGGACAGCTCAGTGTCAGGGGCCGGTTTTTTAGTCCGTGGAGAAATAAGTAGCAGTTTACAAAAGTCTTCCTCTCACTTTGCAGGCAGAGAGTGGGATGGTGCTGACAGACCTGTAACTAAAGCAGTGGTAACAAAATTCCACGATCTGCGAGGAAACCTTCAAAAGATCTTGTACTGCTTTTTGTTTTAATGTAACCAATCCAGTGAACAAAAGATACAAGTAACAGATAAGGAACAGATCCGTGTTTGTTTATTAGCAAACAGACATTCAGCAAACAGATCACATGAATGTAGGACCCTGCACCCTCCCCATCCTCTTTCTCCAAGTTCTCTACTTAAAAACAACAACAAACAGAAAACTTCGGGCAGGCTTTGTTTTCCGTTGGTGGATGGCTGCTGTAAAGGAACATTAATAGAATTGTTACAAAATGCAGAATTTCCCCTTAATACAGACTGGAGTCGGCTCTGTCTCCTCTCATCTCTGCCTTTCTCTGTCTCTAAGGCCAGCGGGGTCCAGACAAGTGCCACAGTTATCTTCATGCCACATTTGCTACCCTCTGTGTTGCACCGGTGTGGTGGTAGGTACATGTCTTAGCCAAGTTTCGGACACCTTTGCTGGCTGGATTCTCTGTAATCACATCCTCAGCAACACAAGTTTCTCTGCTCCCAATCTCTGAAGAGAATCAAACCCAAAGCCTTGAGCAGACATTCATTCCTGGGATATGGCAAGGACGCAGCCCGAAAAGCAAGGCGGTCCATAGTACCACAAGGGCATGTTCCCAGAGCACAGAGAAATACTCAGTTGTGTCCTCACAGTGCAGTTTAGCATTTCCAGAAGTGTCTCCTCGGTACCCGTTCTTATCAAACACTCATAGACCCCGGAGAAGCATCCTGGGCTTTCAGTCTTTATATAATTTTAAAATAATCTTCACTTACAATCAAAATGGAGTGAGGGAAGTGGAACAATCCTACTCCTGGCCCTGCTACCAACTACTCAAAGGGTACCTGAATCCTCTCATCTGTAAATTGGGAACAATGAATATTGTTGTATCAAGGTATTTTCACTTACATATTACATTTGATCATCACAGCGGCCTCTGGGTAATCCGTGGATACTATTAGAGTTTCACGCCTGTTAACAGATGAGAAAACTAAGACTCCGATGTTGTTTTGCCAAAGGTCACACCACTAATAAGTAACAGAATTAAAGTCAAACGCCCTGAACTAGCTCCAAGAGGTTGCCTCCCTACCCCCCAGGGACAGGCCAAGGATGCATGAGATTTGCCTTATGAGCTGATTTATAATTGCTCTAATAGGTATTCCTGGGATTCAATTTATTCATCCAAAAATAATGGAATCAAAAAGTAACAGCTAAAAGCTCCTAGAACGGGCTGGAGCGTGGCTCAGCAGTTGCAGCGCTTGCCTGGCATGCATGAGTGTGAGAGCTCAAACCCCAGCACCACATACACAATGAAGTTGAAGTCTTCACTCGAACAGTGAAAGGCACAAGAAAAACTAAATAAAAATTGCTTCTCTCTCCCTCTCCCTCCCTCCCTGTCTCTTCTTCTCTTCTTTCAAAAAAAAAAAAAAAAAAAAAAAAAAAAAAAAAAAAAAACAACAACCCAGGGGGGTTAAGTGATTTGTCAGTGGTCCCTCTATGAGTTAGTAGAAAATGAGCAATGACATTTTAAAAAATTAGCTAAAAAGAACTGCCTACCAAGCCCATTTTTATGGCTTATTTTAAGCAGGTTAATAAGTATACCAGCTTTAAACCTAACTGAGTAAATGCTGACACTAGTTTATAGATTGGGCAGATAAGTAGCAATAAGGAATTATTCTTCTCTCATTTATCATCAGCCTCTCCAAGGTACAAGTTATAAAGTGAAGTAAATAGCAGTTAAAGAGCCCCCACACATGTGAGATCAAAATGGGGAAAATAAAATGGTTTACAAAGTCAAAGCTTTGTTTTTTTTAAATAGGGTCTAAGTTGCTGGAGGCTGTCCTCAAACTTGTGATCCTCCTGCCTTAGCCTCCTGAGTTGCTGAGATTATAGGCATGAGCCACTGCACCCAGATGAAAGTTATACATTCATGAATCTATGCCTGAGATCTCCCAAGATGTGAAAAAGGGAAATATTTGGGGAAAGTATTTTCACTTTACAAATAGGCACATTTCTTAGGCAGAACTCTATCTGTGGTTGATACAGGATTTATATTTTGACTGATTTGTGTTCAACCACTAATTCATTCCTCTAAGTACTGAGCACCTACTATGGGTAGAGCCCTGTGGAGGTTATGGAATTATTAAATACTGTTCCAGCTATCAGGAAACATTTAAGCTTAACAAGATGACAAAATAAAGCCAAGGTGCACAGCTGTGCACATGCACCAATGTGAACCTTATGGGCCTTTGGAATGAGCACTTTGTACCAGAGCCAGAGGGGGTGCTGGTGGAAGCTGGCAGGAAGGGGCAACTGCTTGGCCTGGCTGGGGTGACCACAACCGGAGTATACTGCAGTGGCCTTGCCACCACCTGTCCCCCACAAAGCTTCTGTATCAGAATGGAAAAGTCAGAGGTAGAAAATGAGATGGTGAATTGATGCCCCCAATTAAGGACCTAATCCCAAAACCCCATGAAGCACAAACTGGTGGAGAGAATGGAGAGATGACTGGGGGTGCAGCAGTATTCTAACATAGGTTAGGAAATTAATAAAATCAACGCTAAAGAATTCTCACATGCTGTTCTGAAGGGCTGGTTTATTTCATTTTATTTTTATCAATCCCAGTTTGCCAATGGTGGACCTCAGGCCCAAAGTTCAATGTCAATAACAGAGCAACTACAAATCCAATAAGTGACTTTGCTCTCAGCTGCTCAGGCTAGAAACTTCCAGCAGCTGAGAGCTGGAACAGCACTGGGCTCCATTCACTTTCCCTCCCCAGAGGCTGACCTGTGTCTTCCAGCACTAACGACTCATCTCTAGACCCTGGGCCCTGCCAGGAGCCGTGGACACCAGTAATCCCAGCTGAGGCAGGAGGATCACAAGTTCAGGACTCAGCAACTTAGTGAGACCCTGACTCAAAATAAAATAAAAAAGGCTGGAGATCTAGCTCACAGGTCAAGCACCCCTGGGTTCAATCCCCAGTACCGCCCCCTCCCCAAATAAAGCATTACACAGGACAGCAGGCATCCACTAGGCCTGTCCTATGTCTGCCAGGCAGTCTAGGACACAGGGTTACTCTCTTCAACAAGGAGAATAAGAACAAGGACCTAGTCTGGACCCTCGCCCATTATGCATCCCCAACTTTGCTATCTATTTTCTTTATTTTAAAGGCTGTGATACTTATGAGTCCTCCAGACAGTTAGGAAGGTACTCCATCTAGAAACCATTTGGGCTTGGCTAATCCTTTGTCTGAGGAGGGCATGGAATACTTGTGATTCTGAATGTCTGCGACTCCTGACCCTTTACCATATCCTCAAGCTCCCACCTGCTCCCATTTCTGGCTGGGCCAGGGTCACTGTTTCTAGCACCCTGCAAAGGGTGGGAGCTAACCTGAATTCCTAGGCTCCCAGGCTGTACCCCAGAGTACAGGGCTACCTTATCACTCATCCTCTCACCCTAGTGATTACATCATGGTGAGGAAAGTTTGGCCTTGGGATTCAGATTTATAGAGGAAGTTATCAGCTCCTGCAGCAGCGTGTTGAAATGGAGAACAGGCTACGAGCGGGGTTCAGCACAGCTAGTCCCAGATGTGCAAGTAAATGTTTCTGTGACTGGATAAATCTGTAATCCTCTCTGGGTCCTACAAAAGTGGATTAGACCAGAAGCCTCCAGGTCCCTTGCAACTCCACCATGGCACATCAATGTCAAAGAGAAGTTGTCCCATGACTGATAAGTGGGCCAAAGGTGCTGGGGCCATGGTCTGCCTGCCAATAGGGGACTCAGACTACAGGGCTGACGAGGCATCACGAGGCATCTTCCGCACATGAACCTCCGGGTGTTCACACACAGTGGAAGGGACCATGACAAGTGTTTCAGTGAAGTCCTCATCTAGCTCTTCAGGCATGCAGGGCAGGAATGCTTCTGTATGAGGAAAGGCTGGAAACTCCAATTTCCTGAGTTCAGCAAACTTTCTTAAACACACACTACATGGTAGAAACTAGGGAAAATACAAATATGTCAAACGGGATTTCTGCCCTCAAGGAAACTGAAATTTGGGGAGACGGGAATGTAGACATTCAGACCTGTGGAAAGATTAAATGGAGATATAGTATGCTAAAGACTGTAGGGGAAAGGGATTGATTCTGAAATGCGGTTGGAAGTTGTGTGTGTGTGTGTGTGTGTGTGTGTGTGTGTGAAGCATCTGTAAAGCCATTTTCCTCCCTCCCTCCCTCCCTTCCTTCTTTCCTTCCTTTCTCTTTCTTTCTTGCTTGTTTGCTTTCTTCTGTTTTGCCAATGCTGGAAACCTAGCCCGGGGCCTCACGTGCTGCTAGGCAAGTGTTCTACCTCTGAGGTACACCCCTGACTTGTTGGTCATGGGACAGCCTCTCTTTGACATTGATGTGGAACACTGGACTTGCAAGGGACCTGGAGGATTCTAGTCCAATCGGCTCATTTTGTAGATAAGGCAGTTAGGACCCAGAGAAGACTACACACTTTATCTGGAGTCATGAAGTCATTTACTTGCAGTCAGGACTAGGTGTGCTGAGCCCCTGGTCATAGCTCTTCATGTCTATATGCTGCTGTGGGAACTGCTATCTCCCTCTGTTGCCTTCTTCCCTTCTCTGGCACTCCTGGTACCAAAGCTGTGAGTGGGAGGCAGATTTTGAGTTCTGAAATCAGACCATTTGAGTTTAAATCTTGGATCTTCCACCTATTAGACTGGACGAGTTATTTAATAGCTCATGCCTTAGTTTCTTCACCTGTAAAATGGGGGAAGTGGAGTGGTTGTGTAGATAAAAGAGATAATTCAGGCAACATATCTGGCACCATGCCTGGCATATAGTAATGCCCAATGTTAGCTGTTACTCAATAAATGTTTGCCTAGTAAACGAATTGAAGTTTTCATCTAGAGTCCAAGCCTTTTATCTCACATATTCAAATGGGCCTCCCATTTTGAGTTCCCCGTGGAACACATTCATTATCTGTGGCTAAGATTGAGTTCAGACATAGAGGCTTGGAGTTTCCACCCTTCCACTGTGTGAGTCCCAGAATGAGCCTGGTGATGTGGAACCATTTGACTCACAGAACGGCATAATTTGGTGAAATCTATTTAGAGAGCTTAAAGTCACAAATGTTGGTGCAGGTAGGGCCCCAGGATATGATTTAACCCAGTCTCTTCATTTTATTGACAGACTTAGAGAAGTGACTTGCTTGTGGTCATGGCAGTGGCAGGAGCCCCCGGAATCTTGACAGGAGATCAATAGCTACCCTCACAGTCACCTGCAGCCTAATCACCTAAGCAACAGCAACCCGGGATCCCTCTTCTTTCTTCTGTTTTCTAGAGAAAAGACTACTTGTTCCTCAGTCCTTAGGTCGCATCTAGGGTGGAATTAGAACTCTTACTGTTCAGGACTAGCCCTTAACTCAAGTTAGATAAATAAATGCGTTGGGTTCCTAATGCTCCTGCTGTTTCCAGTGACGGCTCTTCCTTTAATTCTCCTTCACTTTAAGTACCTAGCAGGGAATACGTTCAGGACCCTCAAATTAGTGTCGCCAACAGAAGTGGGCTGTGGAGGCTTTCAGTGGGAAGCGCGGTAAGGCAGGCAGCAGCTAGGACAACGTGTCCTCGTCTGTCGAACCTCCGATAACAGCCACTCGGCCTTTCTTCTTCCGAAAGAGCCATGGGAAGAAAACCCGGGGAGAGCACAAAATGGAGGAAGGTGGAGCCCGGAGAAAAGAGGCGAAGGGCTGCGAAAGAGCTCAACTCGATCGCACCTTTTCCAGCAGAACAATGAAAGTGTATTCACTGGAACACGGAATGCTTGCTCCATGAGAGAATTTTCAGTGTACAAAGGAGCAAAACGCATCCCACGCAAGCCCTTGCGCGTAGATACGCGTTTACTTAGCTGCCTATCTTATCTGTGGCTGTATAAAAATTCGAGTGAACCCTCGTAGACGTTCACGGGTCCGGATTTTTCGGTGCCGCACGCGGCGACAGGCGGAGCCTCGAGAGCGACCCTTGCGCCGTGCGCCCCCCGCCCGGACGGCGCTGGACCCCCTCGCCGGCGCGCGCCTGCCCTGCGCCCCGGGCCCGCGGCGGGTAAGAGCGGAGGCCGGGCGCGCGCGGGGGGCGCGGGGGCGCCGCCGGGGGCTGGGGGCCGGCGGCGCCGGGACGCACGCGAGGGGCGCGGGCGCGCGGGGGCCGGGAAGGAAGCGGGGCCGGCGCTTCCGCGCCCGCCTCCCTCGGCGGAGCCCGGCCGGGCCGCGAGGCAGGGGCAGGGGCGGGGGCGGCCGGCCGGAGGCTGACCCCGAGCGCCGCCGAGTCTGCGCTCGCCTCCTGCCGCCTCGGGTTACGCGGCGGCCGTCAGCGCGCACCTCATCAATAAGGCCTGACAGGCCGCCGGCTCCGCGGCCATCCATCACGCCGGGCGGCGGGCGGACGGCGGGGGCGGCGCGCGGGGCCGGCAGCCGGCGGCCGTCGTCCCCGGCCCGGGCGGCGCTGGGCTCGGCTGCGCCCCGGAGGCTCCGCGTCCGTGCCCCAGGCCCGCGTTCGTCCGCCAGCGGCCTCCACCGGCCCGCGGAGCTCGAGGCAGCGTTTTCCTGTCCTTTAACAGATATTAGACTTGATTCCCCTTCTTCATCCTAGTGTCTTTTAACGATGCTCGCTTGTTTTTAAGGAGCTCGAAGGGATCTTAGAAATGAACTAGCACAACCCATAGGTTTCACAGATGAGGAAACTGGTGGTCAGGGTGGAGGTCTGGCACGCTTGAGACCTCACAACCAGGTGGGGACAGAAACTGGCGCAACCCGAGACCGTGTGCGATGGTTGGCAGCAGATGTGTGGAATGGGGGAAACTGTGCTGGTCCTAGATTCTAGATGTGCCTCTCAGTACATGAGCAGTACCGGGTGGGCACAATTGCTGCCCCTCACCTGGAGCCATCTCCAGTGTGTGTGTGAGTCCCCGCCCCAGCGCCTATGTGTGTGGTGAGGAAAGGGAATGGAAGAGAGGTCAGAACACGGGTGGAATCACCTACACATTTAAAGGAATAGTCCTGGAATTCATTGATTACTTCCTGTCCCGCCTACCTTTTCCCTAAGTAGGTAAGGTTAGAGTGGTCTCAACTCATGCATTTATATATTCCAGCACTTATTCCTGGCCCTCTTTGCATCTCTTCACAGAGAGCAACAGCATAAAAGTGGAAATGTGTTTGTCCTGATGCCTCCAAAGTGTGCTTGGTGCCCAACACACAGTAAGCACACGGGGCTGGAACTCTCCTAAGGGAATTCCAGTAATTCAGATTCACAGGACCCTGATGCAGAAAGTACTGGCAGAGGATGAACTCCAGCCTCATTCCCCAAGGGGAGGACTGAGACTAAGTGGCCTTACGGCTTCCTGGGGCAGGGGGCTTGCTTGCCTTCCCGCCCCCAGCCACCCCCAGCTGTGGGTCCTCACGTCCTTTTCACTTCTTTCCCTTCTCACCTTTTGTTCTTCTCCCCTTCCTTAGCAGGCTCTCCAGGTGTTAGGATGATTGTATCAGAGAAACTGACCAGGCCTAAGTGCTTTGTCTCCAACAGGAAGCCAAGTGTGAGGTTTTGGGTTGCTTTTGTCGGGCTCCTGTTGTTGGGTTTTTAATTCACGTGTAAAGGAGGAGATTACCCCCAATGACCTGACTCAGCGTGTAGCTTGGTGGTAGACTGGGTGGCAGCTGCTTGCCTAGCATGCTGGAGGTCCATGGTTGGATCCCCAGCACTGAAGGGGGTGGGGACAGCAGGATGCCAGATGGGTCTATGTTAACTGTAACATGCGTTTTTCTTCCATTACCGCAGAGGTTTGGCAGAAGCTAAAAACAGTGATATTACAACACCTCTGGGAAGAGAGGCATGATCCCTCTCTCTCTTTTTTTTTTTAAGTATCGAGAAGGCAAGATAGAAAAGCCATCCGGTGGCCCAGGTAGTTAGTGGATTTGGGGCTCTCGTTTGATGTCCGTTAGAGGACAGTGTCTGAAATTCACATATCAACTGTGGCTTCATCTGGCACAGAGCACTTTTTGTCACCTTTACCTGCAGGGTACCCCATCCTTGTGGACATCATGAGCTGCACATGTGTGTAATGAAAATTGACCCAAGAATCAGAGCCAGAGCAACTTCTGAAGAACCATCCTGAAGGCTGAATGCACTCTTGTGCTGGAAATGTAGCCAGTACAACGCATCACCTCCTGTTCTCTCCTCAGTCCCTTCGTCCTGCTCTCAGGACCAAACTCTCTAAAGACTGAGTCTTGCTCTCACCTTCCAAGTCTGTTGAGTGCCTGGGTCCCCCCATTCCCGAGCAGCCAGCAGATTGTCTGGGAAGTGGCAGAGTTGCTCAGAGTGATTTAGCAATTCCTGAGCTTCTCCTCTCCGGCTCCAGGACCCTCAGAATGTCAGGCCAGGATAACCTTCACTCCGATGTCCCATGCGCAGTCTGCTATGAAATGTGAGTGTGCGTGTGTCATACCAGCTCCAGATAGGCGCTGGAGCTTTGCCTACAATGGACCTCTGTAGCCATTCCTATTAACTTAGGATGAATATGGGGGAGGACCAACCTTGGAACCTGGGTCTTGTAAAAAGAAATGCAAGGCTTTCTTTTGAATATAAATCACTCTTCTGTGGAGGGAATCAAATATGTACCAGAGATTTGGAGGCTTTCTGAAGACAGAGGCCAGGGATAAAAAGAGGCTGGAGGTGGGATGAAGGGAAGGGAATCTTATCCTGCCCCAGTAATACTCCTTTCCTCCTGTTTTTTTGAAGTCAGATTTATTGAGGTAATTTGCATATAGTAAACACACTCCTTTTCCTGCACAGTTTTGTAAGTTTTGAGAAACAAATCATGCAACTGTCCCTATAATCACATATCAGAATAGTCCCAACACTTGCTCAGAGTTCCTCCCTTTGTGCTTAGCTCTCCCCCCATTCCTTACCACTGGCAGCCCCTGGCCTGTTCTTCAGCTCTGTGATTTTGCCTTCTGCAGAATGTCATGAATTTTTTTTTTTTTTGCATGTAGTCTTTCACACCCTCTTCCATGTGGCTGAATGCATGTGAGAGTCACTCTGTCTTTGGGTGAATTTGTAGCATATTCCTGTTTGTGACTGAATAGTATTCCATCATGTGGATGGACCTCAGCTTGTTTATCTGCTTCCCACCTGAGAACCATTTCTGTGGAATCACTTTGTATAGTAGATACCAGCAATGCTCCTGCAGATTAACACATAGCTTCTATTCACCTCTTCCTATCCTGAGGCACAATGCAAGTGATAGATCTGCTGGTCCAGCCATGTTCAAAGAATGAAGATGCCAGAGTCCCTGACAAAGGTAGTACATGGAGGTGTGTGTGTGAGTGCGCGCGCACACACAGACTATGAATTTAGAGCTTTTTTTTTTAAGAGAGAGGGACAGTGAGACAGAGAGAGAGAGAGAGAGAGTAAAAGAGAGAAACAATTTTTACTTAGTTTTTCATGTGGTCTAAATTGCTTGAAGACTTCATTGTGTAAGTGGTGCTGGGGTTTGAACTCATGTACTTGCGCATGCTGGGCAAGCACCATAACCGCTCCAGCCTGAATTCAGAGCTTTTGAAGTGGAGTAAAGACAAACTATTGGCATGGATATTGAAAAATTGAAGCTGGTGTGTTGGCCCATGCTTGTAATCCCAGCAACTCTGGAGGCTGAGGCAGGAAGATTGCACATTTGAGGTTAGCCTCAGCAATTTAGCAAGACCCTAACTTCTCAAACATTAAAAAGGGTTGGGGTATGTAGCTCAGTGGTAAAGCACCCCTGGGCTCCAGAGTCATCAGTCTGTGTGTGTGTGTGTGTGTGTGTGTGTGTGTGTCTGTGTGTTATTGGGCATGAACCCAGCCCCATGTGCATGCTAGGTAAGTGCTCTACCACTGAACACACCCCAGCCCCTTATTTTTAAACTACACCCCAGCCCTATTATTTCATTTTGAAGCAGAGTCTCACTAATTGCCCAGGCTAGCCTTGAATTTGTGATCATTCTGCCTCAGACTGTGGAGTAGGTGGGATCACAGACAAGGCACCACCACACCTGGTAGAACTGGTCACTCTTTACTGATGAAGATAGCAAGCCTTTTACTTCACCTATTCTGAGACCCTCCACCCAGGAGGAGAGGGCCAGCTGCCTGAACCAGGCTTCTCCTGAGACTTCAGGAAAGGCCAAGGTTCCTGCTGTCAGGGTGTGAAAGGTAGAGGCAGGAGGAGATACTGTGGGCAGAAGTTCTAGGTAGCTGTGCGCCTTGGCAAGGGCATCTGAGGGCTCCCTCTGTCTAGGTGCGGGTCATGTGCTCTGGCGTCCTTGCTTCAGTTCCTTGCACCTTGGCAACTCTGCTTTAGAGAAGATGGGACTGCGGAAGAATTCAGGCTTAAAGGGGAGAGCAGCCTTGTCCTACATCAAACTTCCACACACCTGACCTCTGTAGGGAAAAGTTGAAAACAGCCACAGAAGGTGGGGTGTGAGGATCGTCAGCCTTTTTCTTCACTCAGTTCAGAATATAGAGAGCGCACACTTGGCCGCCCCGCGTGCCAGCTCCCTGCCCGCTTCTTCCTTCTGTTATTTCAAAAACACCCATAATTGCGTCCCCCGCCGGAGTGCCTGGGTGTGAGGAAGCGGGCACCTGCCGCAGTGGGGGATGGGGTGTCGCCTGAGGCCACTGCGCTGTCGAGGCACAGGCAGGCTCGGCCCGTCTCTAGTGGGCCCTGCCAGCGAGGTCACCGGGAACTCACCCTTCCCCCAGCTTTCGCTGGGCGCGGAGCCGCGGGGCTGCTGGGGGAGACGCTGTTTTCGCACTTGGGCTTCGCGCTTCCTTCACACTTTCCTGTCTCTCGGCGCCTGGCTGGGCGTCTTCCCCTGTTCGGGGTCACTAGGGCTCCGCGGGCGGCGAGGCGAGGAGTACCAGGGCGCGGGGCGTAACTGTCACCTTGAGGCAGGGCGAGAGCAGCCTGTTCTGGAGCTGCCCAGAGGGCGCTGGGGACGTTCAGTCTCCCGGGCCTCTCGGTCCGCTGATGTGCGCACGGGGACCGAGGACTGGCAGTTCCCAGCGCCTGTTTCTCCACCGCTGACCACTGCCCTCCGCGGGCCAGGGAACCCTGGGCTCCATGATGACCTTGTCCCTGTCTGATCCCTTCTCCTCCTACCGCGCTGAACCCTTTTCTGCGTCCTTCGCGTGCCGGTCTGATCTCCGACGCCAGGTCTCTAGACTCGCCTTCTCTCCCAGGGTCTGTGCGTCGGTCTCAGTTGTCCTCTTCCAGTCGCTCCCATTTCTCTATTTGTTCCTGTCCTCTCTGTCCACCCCCCTGCACACACACTTTGTTTTTCCAATAGCACTTTTCAACACTTAACTCTTTTACACGTTTGACTTATTTATTGTCTATTTTCCCTTTATGGAATGTAAGCTTTCTGAGGACAAAAATTTTCTCTAGTTTAATGCTGAGAATGGAATGTCCCTGGCTTGGAGTACTACTCAAGAAATAAAGACTGGAAGGTGGTTGGAGAGGTGTCTCAGTGGTAGAGTGCTTGGAGAAGGGCCGGGTTCAATTCCCAGCACCGCTGCATAAACAAATAAATAAAGGAAAAACAAAAACCAGACTAAAAATAAATTCCATCTCACTTTCTCTGTCTCTCTAAAAAGAAGAAAGGCCAGGCATAGTGGCACAAATCTGTAATCCCAGCAACTCAGGAAGCTGAGGCAGGAGGATTGCCAGCCTCAGTAATTTAGTGAGACCCTGTCTCAAAGTTAAAAACAAAAGTGTTGGGCATGGAGCTCAGTGGTAAAGCACCCTGGGTCCCCATCCCCAGATATATCTAGATCTTGATCTAGATAAATAACGAACGCTGAATGAACAAATGAATCCCTGTCTCTCTGGCAATCTTGAGTCTGTCTCACTCTCCCTAGCCCTCCAGTCTTTTCTCTTCTCTCTCTGTCCTGGTCTCTGCCTACCCTCCTCTGTCTTTCCTTCTTTTCTCCCCTTCCTCTAATTTCTACCTGCACCCCCCTTCACACACACATTTTTCTCTGTCTTAGTGTCTGACTTGGTCCTTTGGACCTTCCAGGATTTATGAGCCTGGGTTCTCTTGATGTAACAGATGGTGCACCTTAGCACCCTTTGTCACCTACATCCTGGGGAGACCTACTGCCTCACCACCTAGCTTGGTTCTTCCAAAATCATGACTTTCAGAAACCCTTTGTTCCTACAGACCTCTGGGACCTCAGAATTTCCTTAAAGGCAGTCTAAATTTTGGCTGGCAATTTGTAGGTGGGAATGACAGGGACTGGTGCAACTGGCACTCCTTCTCCCTGTGCCCTGGGTCCCAGAATCCTACTCAGAAAAGGCAACAATGCTGTACCCTGCAAGGGGAGTCTTCCATCCTCCTTCTAGAGGGATGTTATTTGCGAGCCTTTTCTAAATTTGATCATTCAACAGCATTTATTGAGCACCAGACTATGTGTCAGCCATGGTCACTGCCATCAGAGCTGACTTTCTGGGTGTGTGTGTGATAGGGACACTCAACCACAGAATTTTATAATTCCAGGGAACAAAAAAGCTCTGAATAAAGAAAATGAATGTTTTATGTAATCCATGAGAATTAACTGGTGCTCTTTGGTGTGGGTTCATTGCTGCCAATGCAACTTCAAAAGTCTGCCTGAGAAGGAGGGAGGACCCACAAATTAAATAATTAGGGCCCAGGTCACTGAGAGATTCCAGAGGTGGCAGCTTTGGTCCCGGAATAGAAGGTCCCCTATGGACAACTTAAAGAGCTGCATGAGAAGTGGGCAGCATGCAGGTAGCTTCCTCTTCTTGTAGCTGCTGTTTTCCCATGGTCCTTCCATTGCGAGGTTGTGAGTAAGTCAGTTTGGGATCAGGAAGAAAGGGCATAAGGGACAATCATGCTTAGCCTGGACTTGAGGACGCCAGACCATGTTTCAGCCATGGCCTCTGCTGCCCCAGATTTGAAGAGAACCCTCCCCATTGAAAAAAGGCTTTGGCACCCTTCCCAAGTTCAGAAAAACTGTCAGAGACTGCTTTTCGCTTTTTCTTTCCCTTCCCACAGCCTCAGATTATGAGACAAACGGTTTTATTTTAAATCAATTTTAATTTTTAAATTCCATACATGCTCATTAAAGGAAATTTAGAAATTTTAAAAAGTGGAGGTTACAAAAAGTATTTCACAGTAGAAGGCTGATATTAAATAGAATGGGGAAATAACTGGGAATCTAGATCTCAGACAGACTCCCACCTGGGCTTTGCTACCACGGACTTGTGCCTTAACCTCTCTGGGCCTCTGCGCTCCCGGTTTTTAAGAAGACGGTGATAACACTTTCCATCCTCCTAGCCTGGCAGTATCGTTGTTTCTTAAAGAAAAATGGAACTTGAGAGTGAGCTGTAATCTGGAAGTGACTACAAACTGTGAAGGGGTGTGCCACAAACTCAGGTCCGCAGGCCGGAAGCACTGAAGAGCATTTGCAGAGGTCTGCGGGAGAGCGCTACTTCGCTCTGCAACTCAGTATCAAAGCAAGACAATTAAAAAGCGTCCTTCCTCTTTGTCTTCTCGCTGTTCGCAGGAGACTTAAGATCGAGTCCAGAGTGCAGACTCGTTCCGGATAGACGGGAAGGGGTCTCTAGGTCTGTCCTTTCCCACAGGAATTCCAGGTTTCTGAGACGCCAGGCTCTGAAAGAAAGAGAGGTAGGTCCACTTAGCCCTGCAGCTAATTCGTTCTTGGTTTTTGCATTAGCAAGGTCAGGCACCAAGGTTTTGTGCACTCCGCCCCTGGGGGTTTTATGCAGGGTGCTGGGCTGGCCAGGTGCTAGCACTGAACGGTCACAGAGCAAAGGATAATGGTCCTCCCATTGCCCAGTACCTGCCAGGGAACTGGAGAACTGTGCAGGCACAGAACGCGGTACTCATTCAGCGCCAGGACACTTTGCTCGTTGCATCCAGTGTTTTAGTGCACCGGTCCTCAGGCGCGTCAAAAACTCAGAGGAATACTTCTGCAGTTCCCTCTCCAGTTTTCTTTCTCCAGGGTGGGGGTGGGGACTTCTTATTTCCCATTACAAGAGCAGGATACCTCGGGAGGAGCCCTATATTTTTTTTCAGGTATCTTTTTTTCTTTGGATGAGGTGGACTTGTAAACTTATTCTTGGGGCTGAGAAACTTCGGGGTCCCCTTCTCACCCCCAGCAACTTGTGATTGCGGCCCCTGAAGTTGCTGTGGTTTGAAGCAAACCTGCGTGCCTCCCACCAGTTACTTTCTGGGAGACCTTCCCTGACTTCACCATGAAGTTCAGCATCCTCCGGTTCCTTCCTTAGTATTTTGAGGGTATTAGAATTGGATCCTGTGTACATCACGTTCAGTCTTCAGTTTTGTCTCTACCAGGCAAAGTACCTGCTCAGGGGTCTTCAGGGAGCAGGGAAGTGCAATTTATTCTTGTGTCCTGGAGAAATTCTTTTTTTTTAAGAGTACAATAATCTAAGTAGTTCTCATTTGTCAAAATCTCATGAGTTGATGGTGCTAGGTCATTAGACATTGGTCATTAAAAAAAAAAAAAAGGAGGTCTAGGGTTGGGGATTTAGCTCAGTGGCAGAGTGCTTGCCTAGCAGGAGCAAGGACCCCTTTGGTCCTCAGCCCTGGGGGGGAAAAAAGAGGTCAAAGAAAAAAGCGACCAAAGATGTCCACAGTGTTCAGTTCTCCCCATAGGCGATGGGAAAGGAAAGCAGAAAGAGGATGAGTGGGTTTGGGCCACCCTCCCTGAGCTAGGACAGGCCAGGAACATCCTCCTTAAAAAGAGCCTGGAGTCTGAACCTCAGCGCCCCAGCCCTCCTGCCCCCAACCCCCAGCAGCCTCCTGAGCCAGAGAGAAGCCTGGGAACCTAAAGAAGCAGCCGATAAACTTCCTCCAGCCGTGGCCAGAGGCCTTGAAATGCTCCCAGCTCCTGGCAACTCACAGTGGTCGCTAAGGTTCCCTTTCCCCCTAAGGGGGGAGAGGGAGAGAGAGAGAAGAGGGGCAAAGAGGGAGGGAGGAAGGAAAAACAAAACATCCCCCCAAAAGCAGGCGTTTGCCAACCACCTCTGGTCCCTTCTTCAGCCCAGATCTCAAGGAGAAAGGTGGGGCGCCGGGCCCAAAGAAAAAAGGCCACAGGAAAGACACAAATGTCTCTGTCCCAGGCTCCTTCCAGAGACGGAATATTTCCAGCCACGGATTCCAGTCCATCGGTAAACCAACAGCGGAAAGCTGGATAAAAGACCTCGGTGCAGGGCCTGGCAAAGATCTGCGTCCAGCGATCCCGAGGTTCCTGACAAGTGAGCAGTTAGCAAAGCCGGCTATTCTTTACTGGGGTCTCAACAGCCACACAGAACAAAGCCTGCTATTGACTCCACCAATGTATCGAAGGGATTTGAGTTCTGGAAGCTGGTAGAGTGGTGGAGGTGATGAAGAATAGCAGCCCGAGGCCATCCCGCACTACTTGGAAGAATCCGGGGTGGAGCGGCCTGGGTCCTCTGGGATGGGATCCAAGAGGCACTAGGCCCCAAACTCTTGGCTGCTTGCTAAGAAAATCTGTCTGTCCCTAGGTTCAGCCCTTTTTGCCTTCTTAAGGTCGCTCCAAGGAGGAAGAGCTGCGGATGGGTGGAGGCCACCCCGAGTACCACCAAAGCCACAAATAACCGCGGAGACCTGGCCAGATTCCGGTTCGCTCCTGTCATATTTTCAATTCTCCAGAAAAATCTTCGCAGGTCCTTTTCGCAGACCTTCCGGCTGGGCTCCGTGCTTCTCCCGCTTGCCCCAGTGATGATGGTGTGGGCCTTTTTCAAATAGGACAGGGATGATACCTTTCTTTCCTCTGTCTGAAGGAAGGCAGACAGGGATGTGCCCGAGAGACCGCTGTTCCCCAGTGCCGGCCTCGCGGATCCCCAGGACACCCTACCCCCAAGTTATCAGGGCTCGGATCCAGGCGCCATAATACGGCAGAGGTGCTAGCTGGGACTTTGGGGAGCCTGGGAAGAGACTCTAACTACGCACCCCCCCCCCAGCTTCCTGGGCGCAGAGGGGCAGAAGTTGGCGACCGCCCGCGGAGCCGCAGCGGGACGTCCAGCCTCAGCCCTGGCCTTTAGCAGCTCGGCGCCCCCTTGATCTCAATCTTCTCAGCTTTGCTAGGGCCGCTCTGAATATCCGCACCTCTCATACAAGGAAGAGAATTCCCCGCGCAGCCGCGCTCAGTTCTTCCTCTGGGATTTTCCTGAGAATCCCCAGGAGTTGGCTACGATCCCATAGTTTGTGTGTGGGGGGTTCCCTTCCAATCAGCCCCACATCCTAGCCTGGTCCTCAACGCCGGGTTGCCCTCCCACCGGCCAGGTTCCACGACCATTTCCAACTGCGGAAACGCGTGTCATCCTCAGCCTTCTTTCTGAGCCGCACAAGTTTCTTGCAGGGTGGCGTCCCGGCCCCCTCCCTCTAATCTGGTATGAGAAACCTGGGTCGGGGGAAAGAAATGCAGTCTTTAGAAGGGGGGGGGGGAGTTTAACCGAAAGCGTGAGAGCCACCGGCAGGCTGTTATCTGGGGCTGAAGGCTGCGGTAATCGATAGGTTATTTTTACGTGGTAATAGGGCCCTGTGATTGCTCTATTAACCTTTAGACCTGTCTGAGGGACTCTCCGGCTCACAGACCCGCTGCGCCAGGGCCTGCAGGCACTGACGCCGACTCCAAACTCAGGTCTGACACCCTCCCCGCCCCCACTCCAGGGAGAAGACTCCAGCCCCTGAAAGAGCCGGGTCAGCGGTGGAGCTCCTCTGGATTGCCGGGCTTCCCAGCCCCCACCACGTCCTTTAGAGCAGTGCAGCGGCCGCTGCAGGCTGCTAAGAAAACAGGGAGAGATCAGAAGCTAGGAGGCCGCAGATGGGAAGCGTCGCTGGGAAGGGGTGCAAGTTTTGCATAAGTACATAAAACAGGGCTGGTGCTGGGGGTTCTCGGCGCCTTGCAGTCTCCCCGGGCTTCTGGGAAGGCAAAAGGGAGGCTCTGGTCTCCATAATCTTAAATTTTAGGGGCCAATCCCGGAATAGATGTCTCCTCGGCCTCTCCGGAGTGCGGGGATGGGAAGATTCCCACTACTCCGTTCCAGAAACCTACAGCCGGCCGGACACCCCTGGGTGATAGCGAGCCCTAGGAGAGATCTGGAGTCCAGCCGGAGAGGTTACCCTCCCCTTTATTAGCCCCGCCTGTCGCCCGCCGCGGCGGGTGGAGGACCACTGCGGGTTGGGACAATTAAGAGGAAACTCATTAGTAAAGTTGACCCTGGGCAAAACTGTAAACTGCAACGACCTCAGGCCCGGGCGGTGGCCGAAGCCCCGCGCCCTGGCAGTGGCACTTTGGCGTTTTCCACTGAGATCCCTGCGCCTGGACTTTGCCTGCTGGGGGAGCTTTTTTGAACTGCCTCCCAGCCGGGCGCCCAGCGGAGGTGCAGCAGAGGCCGCGCACCCCCTCCCCCTGCCCTTGCACGTGACTGCTACAGGCCAGTCAGCGCCAGCGAGCTCAGCGCTGCGGCGAGCGGAACGGCTGCGCAGCCCGGGGACTAGCTGCGGGAGGCACAGTGGCCGCCAGAGGCTCCGCCGCCGCTGCAGCTCCGGGGGCGCCCGGGGAGCGCGAGTCCGCTCTCCAGCAAGCTCGAGGCTCCGCAGGTAGGGTTTTTTTCCTCCCTTCTCGTTGCTGTGTCTGCCGATCCGTGGAAATCGGAGCTCCTCCGCGCTAGTTTGCCCGGGAGTAGAGCGGTAGGCAGTAGGTGGAAAGGAGTCTTTGGTCACTCCCCTTTCCCCAAATTGGTCAAAGCTTTCTCAGCTTCTGACTTTGGCATGGCAACTTCTTTATCAAAGTACGATCGGGGGACAAAGCGGAGAGAGGTATTCGAAACGCGTTTGGGTAGTTTTTGTGTGAACGTGAACACTTAATTCGGCCCCCGGTGTGCAGATTTCTAGCCCTCCTTTGCACATCACAGATCGGGGCCTGGGTGGTGATGTGGCCGCATGGAACAACCCTTACCGACCGACTTGGGTCTGGCCGTGTAGCAGCTTGCACCAGGAAGGGTGTAGATCGAGGGGTATCGTCCACCGGCGACAACCGGGACGCTGAGTAGTGGGGCAGGCAGCGCTGCGGGAGCCAGGGGTGGAGGTGCAGGAGGCACTCAGAGGTCGAGCTGGACTATGTATGCCCCTTAGGGCAGGCTTCCTCCCCTTCCAGGCTGGGTCCCGGGAGCCAGTGCCCCGCACAAAGCTAATCACTCACCCACCCTTACTGCTTTTGAGTGAAACTGAGCCGGAACCCCGGCCGGGAGCGATGACGTTCCTCCGCCGGCCACCGCTAGCTGCCCGGATCCGCACTACGTCGATGGGCTTTGACCTGAGAATGTTGGGCCATTACCCTTGGCAGAGAGGGCCGCCGGGCTAGCGACCAGGTTGAAGGGAAGACAAGCCTTTCGGGGAGGGGGAAGAGGATGGCCGGTGGAAGTCCCAAAGCAGCAGGGCCCGCGCTGCTGGGAAGGTTGGGAAGCACCTCGGGGAAGCATTTCCTGTGCTTCTCGGGAAAGGAAGGCAGCCAAAGACAGGTTGCAGAGTTTAAGGAAAGAAAAGTTTCTATGGGGTGACAGGGTGATGGCCCACCACACTTCTGCCTCCTTATCCCAGATTTCGGTCAGGCTTCATTCCTGCTGGCTCGTGTGTGAGTTCTTGGGTGACAGTTTTCTGCGCGGTAGGCCCAGAGCGGTGGCTGGAGCTGAGTCTAAAGAAACCAGGGAAGGACCTGTAAATGGACGCGAATGTTCCGGCGCTTTCAAGTTCCTTACTCACAAAAATAGATCAGGAAAAGGCTAAATCGTGAAAGGAGTATTTCCTTTCGGCCTATGAACTTGACGTGAATTGGGATGGGTGATCGGAAGAGGGAAAGCTGCGGCACAGGCCGGATCTCTTGTGCCAGTCTCAGCAGCTGGCTGGGCTTCCTAGGTCGTGGGCAGAACTGTGGCTCAATTACAGAAATAAGCAAGCGTCTTAAGAGGTTTTTGACTTTCCGGACAGGTACAGAGGGGTATTTTCTCCACCTTCTATTGTTCTAGTGATCCAACTTCGAGGCAATGTATCAACCATTTGAAAAGGCAAAGAACATATTAAAAACAAATGTTAGATTTGTGACATTTTTAACATTTACATTTTAAAGGTTTTAAGTTAACGCCTATATATTGAAAATTGGATTACAACATCCTGAATTTCATTCCTTCCCTGCATCTTTGTGAGAAAAGAAAATTTACAGCATTATCTTTCAGAACTAAGGAGTTGAGTTTCATGGAAAATGCAATGAGATAGGTCAGCTACTTAAATTTAAAAATTAAGTACTAGATATTTATCAAGGTAGACCTATATATTTACTTATTGAAGCCCAGAAAGTACTAGGAAGTATTAAATTTTTTGCTTTTGTTTTCAAAGGCAAATGTCGGTGACCTCAGGTCAATGTTTTTGTATTCATCTTCTAATGAAACCTGATGGAAGGAAATGTCCAACAAAACAATAATTTATTGCATATTTTGAAAGCAAATAAGAAAACATTTAGCAGTTACCATGTGTGGCATTAATTCCATTATTGTTATTAGTGATGTTGAAAAACAATGGAAAGTTCTATATGATGTACATATGATAAAGATTCTACTTTCAGAATTTTTAAAGTAATAAAGGTGATCATTTATTGTGGTACATAATATGTCTCGTGCTTTTTATGGTACACTACAAATCTGTAATAATAGCTGATAATTTTATAGAACTTTCTGTGTGTCTGTTACAACAGCCTTATAAGGTCTTATTATAAATACTTTATTGTATTTATAATCCGTACTGTTAATTCTTATAATGACTGTGAGACAGGTACCTTTAATATCTATACTTTGCAAATGAGGAAACTGAGACACAGAAATTAAGAGATTCATCTAAAGTTATTCCTTTAGTAAGTAAAAGAGCCTACATTTAATATATGATTCAGTTAACATCCCTGTAAGTCTGCAGTTGCAATAAAAAGAAATCACTGTGAGAAGTCGCTGTCTCTTCTGAAGGAGAGAGGTGTGGGTGTCATGGACAGCCTCAAATCCTTGGAACCCTATGGACCCCCACCACGCCCTCTAATTGTACTTTGATCTTAGACAAGTTTCAAAACTTTCCAATGCTTCAGTTCCCTCTTTTGTAAAATCAGGAAAGACACCTTTACATAATGGGGGTGTAAGGATGTGGGGAAAAGGAACTGGAGCACTACAGGTGCTTCAGAAAGTGGAGCTCTTAAGTTTTTTTTTTTTTTTTAAGGGAGAAACAACTTTATTTCGTTTATTCACATGGCTTTAGTTGCTCTGACACTTAGTTGTGTACGTGGTGCTGGGGTTTGAACCCGGGTCCTCATGCTTGCCAGGCAAGCGCCGAAACCGCTGAGCCACCGCTCCAGCCCCAGCTCTTAAGTTTTTTAGAAAAAAAAAGTCCCTGGAAATATCAAAACAGGATGCTAGGAAGCATACAGTCAAGCTGTATGAACTTTGCGTTTCCCAAGCAGTCTCATTTGTGTGCTGATTCTGCATGTGGGTGGACCTGTGATTCTACAGGGAAAAACTGTCCAGTGAATTAGAATGGTTTAGTGAGTTGTTCTGTAAAGTGACCTTGGACATTCCTTCTACTCTTTGGTCCCCATATGCAATCTGTAAAATGTCTAACATATAACTATTTGCAAGAAACATGCAGCTTGTCGTGCTTAACATCCACATGGTAGTGTATGGATAAGGGGTTCGCAGTCCTTTTTCCGAGATTTAGCAGACACCGTTGCTCATTTATAAACACTTAGACTCTACCTCCAGCCTGTTTTTTTTTTTAAAGATTGCAAACAAAACTTTCTTAGGTTGCTGGTTTTTATAAAGATTGTCGTTTCCTCTCTGGCAATCTGAAGTTTCTTGGCCAGGAATGCTTAAGAATTGGGGAGTGGGGAGAGAAAAAGAGGACAGAATTTCTTGGGTCCTAGGCATCCTCCAGAAACCAAAATCCTTGGACTTATACCGTAGCAAAATCATGCTTGAGGAATAAAGTAAAAATAGTCTTTTCTAGTAAGTAATACAAACGCAGTTGACTTAGATCACAACCATAAGTGGTCTAGATCTTGCATGTCCAAGACCCCACTTGCCAGGACGCCCACTCAGAGGCTTGCCTCGGGAACCCCGCCGCCAGGGCAAACCGGAGGCCGCAGCTTCGCTCGAAACCTGCGGTCTCCGAAGCTGAACTGAGCTGGGTGATTGAGATTGCAGTACGGGAGAAGCAACCAAGCTCGGGGAGGATGGCCTCTGAAAGATCTGGATGAACCTCTGTTTCGCTTTTTGTCGTTTCTTCTTTAGGGCCGTGGTTGCAGCCAGGCGAAGGAGTCCCGCCAGGCCTTCGGCGTTGGAGGCCGCAGACTCGCGCCGCGGGTGTTCTGGAAGCGGTGCGCGGCGACCAGCTCGGGACCCAGGCCTCCGGACGTAGCAAGTGGGTGACCCGAAGGCCAAGGCCGGTGGTCCTCACCGCCGCCCAGGCACCACGTCGCGTTCTGTGCGCCCCTAGGCGCTCCAGACCTCCAGGCCCCGGGGCGGAGAGGCCCCTCCTGCATCTCCTTCCGGCACCACCAAAAATCCAGTTGGGGATTTTCCTGAGTAAACAAGAGTCTGCTCCATGCTGGATTAATATGTAGACATCTTTGAGGGCCTTGCGTTTTCTCTTTGATTTTGATCGCTTTTGTGACCGTCCCTCGCGTACGCTGTTAGTCTTGCAGTTTCCTCGCCCCGCGCTGCCCCTTGACCAGCGAGGGAAGGGAGGACACGGACGCCTAGAGCTCGCAGGGGCGATGTACCAGAGCCTGGCCATGGCCGCCAACCACGGGCCGCCGCCGGGGGCCTACGAGGCGGGCGGCCCCGGCGCCTTCATGCACAGCGCGGGCGCCGCGTCCTCGCCGGTCTACGTGCCCACGCCCCGGGTGCCGTCCTCGGTGCTGGGCCTGTCCTACCTCCAGGGCGGGGGCGGGGGCGCTGCCACCGGAGCCGCCTCGGGCGGCAGCTCGGGTGCGGCCCCGTCGGGCGCCGCTCCTGGGACGCAGCAGGGCAGCCCGGGCTGGAGCCAGGCGGGAGCCGAGGGAGCCGCCTACACCCCGCCGCCGGTGTCGCCTCGCTTCTCCTTCCCGGGGACCACGGGGTCCCTGGCGGCCGCCGCCGCCGCCGCCGCTGCGCGGGAAGCCGCGGCCTACAGCAGCGGCGGCGGCGCGGCGGGCGCGGGCCTGGCGGGCCGCGAGCAGTACGGGCGCGCGGGCTTCGCGGGCTCCTACTCCAGCCCCTACCCCGCCTACATGGCCGACGTGGGCGCGTCCTGGGCCGCGGCCGCCGCCGCCTCCGCCGGCCCCTTCGACAGTCCGGTCCTGCACAGCCTGCCCGGCCGGGCCAACCCCGCCGCCCGACACCCCAATCTCGGTGAGTACAGTTGGGGAGCTGCGGCCGTGGGGGCTGGCGATGGGCGGGGCAGGGGCTTGAGGCCGTCGAGTTTCCCAGGAAGGCCGACTGGTGCAGGGGCTGGTGGCGATGGGCGAAGGGGGCGACGAGGGTCTCAGCTCCAGGAGCCCAGATTCTTCAGAGGCGGACCGGCCCACCCACCAAATCCCATTCAAAAAACAAAAGTGATGAGAGTGCGTGCAGCCCCGTCGCGGGCCCAGACGACGAGTCCGCCGCCCCTCTGGGGTCCTGGAGGAACAGCCCGCAGGCTCGGGCGAACGCTGGGTTTCGGCTCCGGCGTCCTCGCCGCCTTCCCCCAGCAGTCTCTGCAGAGCGCTGAATTGGCTTGGACCTGAGGTCTGGGCCATTTGGCCACCCAGTTGGAGGATCCCTCCGAGTGGCAGATGATTTTCCTGTGGGGATTTCACGCCGGAAACAAGAGGGACCAGCAAAGGAGACCACCTGGGGGTGGACTGAACTGGGCCAGCGCCGCGTGGGTGCTCTGGGTGGACACAGTGATGCCATGGTGTGGGCCGAGGATGGGGTGGGGAACAGATACCCCTGGTCAGTTCTTTACATTTCCTAAGTTAAATGAGAGTTTGCAGCTGCTTCCGCACCTTGAGCCTGCTCCTCTCCTGAGAGCAGGGTTAGATGTCCTGATGGGCGCAATTTCGTGTTCCAATCAGCCCACTGACGACAGAGTTAGCCCCACTTCCGGGATTTGGAGTTGAGCGAACTGAGCTCTGAACAGGGGCCTCCGCGTGGTTCGGACTGGGAGAGACAGGGAAGTGACAACCACTAATTCAAAATGCAAACGACCTCTGGTCTTGTGGAATTTCAGGAAGGGACGCTGGGTCAGGTTTGGATTGAGCTGGTTCCTTGGAGGGAGGAGAAGCCCAGACTTGAGTAACAAAGTTAACATTTATTGACTACCTACTAAGTGCTAAATCCTTTGCTTTTGTTCTCGCTTTGAAGAGTAAAGTCTGTCTCTCTGTTTCCAGTGTGGAGCTGGCTCCTGAAGGGACACCGGCTTTGAAGAGCTTTTAAATTATTCTCTGGCCACGGGTGGCCAGGGTAGCCCTTAGGGTCGGGGGTTTGGCGGGTAGGCAGCCAAATACACATCCCAGGTAAACTGATTAACGGAGGTTGTGGCGCCGGGGGCTGGTTCTGTGGCTCCCAGCGTCCCCTTCCCCCTCAAGGGAACCAGACGGCACGGGGTGGGGGTGGGGGTGGGGGGAGGAGCCGCTGCGAGGGATCTCTGCGGGTTGACCTCTGAGACAGAGGGTGGCCGCATCTCCATACAATGGCGGCTGGAGGTGGGCCTGCAGGGCGCTTTGACCCTGCAGTCTCAGTAGTCTCGAATTTAAATAGGGAGGGGTGGTTCCCAGAGTTCTTCAGGGCGTCTTTTGAACCCCTTTAGTCCTGGAATGAGAATTTGGTGTTTGGTTAAGGAAAAGAGCAAAGATGGAAATCCAGAAATGAGGAGATCTTGTGGGCTTTAGAGTTAGCAGTGTAAAAGCAAAACAAGCCGTGGTGAGTGGCACAGTGGGCATTTCGATTTGATTTTCCCATGTAAGCCCTCCATGCAGGTGCTGAAGTCATGGCTGCCCGCTGGCAGGGTCAATAAGCTGACTTTGAGGGGCATCTGACCTGGACGTGCTGGGCTGCTCCTGGCTCCTGCTCAGCCCCAGCACCAGTTCATGAAGCCGTGGATTTTCTTTTAAGTGGTCAAGCGGTGAGGGGTGCCATGTTATCTCTGCCAGGGCAGGTGAGGCACACTGAGTCTGTTGGCTTTCAAATCTTCAGCATGTTCTGCAGGTGCGTGGCACTTACATAAAAGCATTACTCAAGTCCAAAACTGCGCTTTCTTTCCTTTTTCTCTCAGGTGCAGGAGAGTGAACCTAAGGCCTGGGCCTAACACAGGCTAGGTGAGCCCTCTTCCACTGAGCTACACCCCCAGATCCTGTGTGTGGGGGCTGGTGCTGGGGGCCCAACTTGGGGTCTTCTGCTTGCTAGGCAAGCACTTTACCGTCACTGGGCCACATCCCCTGCTCCTGACTGTTTTTACTGTTCTTTCCTAACAAGGTCCTTTGGTCAATGCCTGGTAGCTTAGTTGAACCAACACAACTTAAAGACCAACTCCGGAGATGGAAGGAGAAGGGACTCCATGATACTTACTCAGAACTTCTAAGGGGAGCTAGTCACCACCCTGCCCATAGGTGGCAATACAGCATGCTGCGAAGATCACAGGTGTTTGAAGTTGGGCAGACCTAGATTTGGTTCCAGGTACCCCATGTGACCTTGGGCAAGTTACCTCTCTCGATCCTGCCACTTTTTCTGTGAAATGGGATCATCACGACTACTTTTAGTGTTGTCTTAGATGGTATACAATATTTGGCGTTGGCCCTTAATAAATCATGGCATTTTATTAAACATACTCACTGTCATGAAGAATGATCAATTTTTCTGTGTGTTTTTTTTCCTGGACTGAAGGGCTTACCAGAACTTTTAGTGCTGAACCTGGGACAGTTTCCAGTGAGCAGGGATGGTCGGTCATAAGTAGACATGAAATAGGTAAATGACCCATCACTGTGGTCCAGGATAATGAGCTGAGAGCAAAGAAGAGAAAGTGGAGAAGCTTCTTCCCTCTGTATGAGTCTCTGGAAGTCTTTATCTAAGCGCTGCCATCTGAGTTAGGTGTTGAAAGATGAGTAGGAGTTGCCCAACTCCAGAAAGAACGAACGAAAAAGAGAAGGTATGCCCTCATTTATTGACATACTGTGTGGAGCCATGACGTAACGCAACAGAGGCTGCCTTTTGCTTAAAAATATATTTATCACCACAAGTAAAACCACACAGACTAATTCGATGAGGAGAAATAAGAGCACACCTTCATTTTTCTGTGAAGTATTATCTGCTTTAGTCCTAGTAGTTAACATCTGCCAGAGTTCTTATGTTGGTTATTGGAATTAGGCAGAAATCAAAATGATAAAAGGCAGCAGGGACATCTGTAAAGCACTTTGGTGAAGAAATTCTTCTTTCTTATCTGTAATGTATGTGAACTTTAATTCATTCTGAGTTTGCATGAGCCACAACCCTGAAGCAATTGTTGAAATCATTAATTAGGCACATTAATGGAGTTCTGTGACCTTACTGAGGGCAGGTGCAGAATCTTACTCATATTTAAGTGCCTGGCACATGCTGGGCACTTAGCAAATATTTGAGTAGAGATCTAGGAGATAATTGCCCCAGGTCTCTGCCCTGGCCTGGTCAAACCATAGGGAATAGCTGCTGGAGTCCTTTAAAAGGCCAACTGAGAGCCTCAGGGAAGAGTGGGCAGGTAGGGAGAGTGTTCTGGAAACCTTGGGGAAGCACTAGAGGAAGTAGGACTTTCAGAGTTGGTGCCCTCTTGTGTTGCTCTAGGTGCGGATACTAGGTTTGTTGTTTGGAAATGCAACATGGATTATGGTTTGATTTATAACAAACTTCTGGACACTGGAAGTGCTTCCAGGAAGATGCACCTGCCAGTGGAGCTGTGCAGCTTTCTTCTTACATTTTGAGGGCCACTCTGTGTGAGTTGCATAATCACTGCAACAAGGTAAAATAACCCAGTTGTGATGTTTACACTGGTGTATACATTTGGCCAAAGTCATGGAAGCGGCACTCAAAACTGAGTCTTTTATTGTATGTACGTTACAATTGATTTTTGCAACAATGAATGTTTATATATATATTTAAGGCTGAAAAGGAGACTGAAATGGAAATTATGTGCAAAAATATGCCTCTTTTAAAATATTTTTATAAGAGAGAGGGACAGTGAGAAAGAAAATCAATTTTATTTAGTTTTTCATGTGGCCTTTATTGCTCCCATACTTCGTTGTATATATGGTGCTAGGGTTTGAACCTGTGCACTCATGCATGCAAGGTAAGCGCTGTCACCACTGAACCACCCGCTGTAGTCCCTGTAAATGTGCCTTGAAGGATATAATGTGGTGATAGATGTTCCTGGAAAGGCTGAGACATGTATTTTTTAAGGAATAGTAATTCTTTTTTGTCATGGAGAAACAAGCAATTATAATATTCTCAAGGGACTTCAAAAACTTTGGAGTCATTTGACAACTTGATGAAAAAAATAGTGAAATACATGTGCATCACTCAGTGATCCCAAAGTAATTTCTTTAAGAAGTTTTGTCCTGTCAGGTGCAGGGTAGGGCACTCAAGGTGTTCTGAGAGAGTTTGTTTATGGCGGAGATCAGTGGAAAATACTGTAGTGTATTTTGGACCTTTTGGGGACTGCTTATCAATTAAACCAGTTGCTTTCAGAACCAGTTCATTTATTTAGGGAACTTTGTGAGACCAACTCTGAAGTAGCCTGTTTGACTAGAGAACAATTTGTCAGTCTTCAGGAAAACCAAAGTTGTTTAACTTTCCGGTTTCCACCCTGAGCAGGTCACTCAAAGTTGGAACTGGTCTGAGGTGCTAAGTGGAGAACCAATTAAATAAGGAAGGTGTGTTGGGGTGGACTGGGGTGTGTCACTACCCCAATGAGACCTGTCACTTGCCCAATTGTGTCCTATCAAAAGGTCAGGGCTCATTTGCTAGGCACTTTCTAAGTACTCAGGTGAAATGATGCACAGGAGACAGTTTAAGATAACACTTTCTTCTGTGTACTTCCGTATTTTTTTCTTTCTGAAATGCACTAAGGAAACAAACATACCCTAAATATGGGGACACAGGAACTCTGATACCTGTGGTTGACAGTGTAAACTGGTACAACCTTTAAGGAGAGTCCTTGGTAATCTTGACATAGAAATCTTGACTTGTAGGAATTCATTCTGCAAATAAACACATATTATTTGCATCACTGTTCATAATCAGAAAAGTTGGAAATAACCTAAATGAACATTATTAGGGGACTGTTTGTATACATGCAGTACATATAACCCATAAGATGTCATGTAGACATAGATAATGATAAAAGTCATTATGGAATGCAGTAGGATCTTTTTGGTGTGTGGAGCACCATCCTCCAAATCAGAAGGGAAGAATAGATTATGTTCACTTGAAAATATACAAATTACCAAAGAATTTGTAAATACGAATTCTCACATGGAACTCCTGGTGTTGGAGGTTTGTGGGAAGGTTGAGGAGTGGATGAGGGGTGAGGCAGGGAAAGAACATTCAATTTAAAAGAATTGTAATTATCTTCACCATTTTTAATAGTCATTTCTGTGCTTCATTATGAATCTATTAAATAATAGGAATATATCTAAAATACAGTGAAGTTAAAATTAGGTTGTTTTAAGAATTTTTAATCTTAAGTATTCTTATGTGTACAGTTCAGTAATGTTAAGTATATTCACAGTGTTGTGAAACTGATCTTCAGAACATTTTCATGGGGACTGGAGGGGTGGCTCAGCGATTGGAGCGCTTGCCTGGCATTTTCAAAGACCTGGGTTCAAATCCCAGCACCACATACATAACTAAGTGTTGGAGAAACAAAATTGATTCTTTTTAAAAATTTCTCTTCCTCTCTCCCTCTCTCTCTCTTAAAGAAAAAGAACATTTCATTTTGCAAAACTGAAACTTAATGCCAATCGAAAAATAGCTCCCAACTGGGTATTGTGATGCATGCCTGTAATCCCTGCTACTTGGGCAGTTGAGGCAGTAGGAGGGCAGGTTTGAGGCCAGCTTAGCTAACTTAATGAGACCCAGTCTCAAACAAAAAAATCAAAAATAAAAAGGAAAAGATCTGGGGATGTAGCTCAGTGGTAGAGCTCCTCTAGGGTCAATCCCCAGTACCTAAAAAACAAGCAAAACATTGCCCCGCCCATTTCTTCCGGGCCTTTCCCTAGTAACCCAGGGTGTGAGGTTGATCACTCTAGTTACTTCTTACATGCGGAATCACAGCATTTGTCCTTCTGGTCTGGTTTATTTCATACAGCAGGACGTTTTGAGGTTCCTCTATGCTGTAGCATATGCCGGTTTCCTTTTGAAGGCTGAATGATATTCCGCTGTAGGTGTGGACCACCTTTGGTTCGTCCATTCATGCACAGCTGAGCTCTTGAGCTGTTTCACCTCTTGCTTTTGTGAATAATACTGCATATACACATGGATGTGCAAGTGGACCCTTTAGAGGTGGTTTTTTTTTGGGTATTGAATTTGCTTTGTATCCCCATCCTTTTAATTTTTTATTTATTTATTTTTAATTTGAGGCAGGGTTTTGCAAAGTTTCTGAGGCTGGCTTCAAACTTGCGAATTCAGCCTCTTGAATTCCTGGGATTACAGGTGTGCTCCACTACACTGATCTGAACCTTTGGGAATTTGGAGGATGTGGATGTTATTACCTATTTCTTTTCTTTTCGTTTCTTTTTTTCAGGGCTGAGAACCGAACTTGGGGCCTTGTGCGTGCTAGGCAACAGCTCTGCCACTGAGCTAAATCCCCAACCCCTACCTATTTCTTTTAAAACTTATTAAATCAATTAAGTTTTCAAAAACAGGCATCCACTATTTGTGAATCAACTTCCTGATAGTCTGTCTCCGTTTTTTTGTTTTTTAAAGAGTTTTCTATTTAGTGTTTAAGGATGCACAGAAAAAGTGTTTTAAGACATAGATTGTTGTTTATTTTATTTGGTTTTTAACTATCTTTTGCAAACTCCTTAGGGTTCTTGCATCTTCACGATCCCTCCAGACAGATCAATGCCAGCCTTATCTGCAGTCCTAAATTTTTCTTTTGATTTTGCTTAACAGGATGGTGCTCTACTGAGGCGGGAAATCCCATCTCCTGGTCTCAGTCCTAGCAGTAGATAAGTCAGCAGTTGTTAGGTGCCCCCATCCCTACACTGATGAACTTCCTGAGGTCCCGTCGCGGGCATAGTGCTCACCTCCTGGCCCAGCAACCTCTCCTGTCAGCAGTTGTACCTCAGGCTACACTGGGGTTAGAACCTGCTGGAAAACTCTAACCTAATTACCATCCTTTAGGGCAAAAGATGATTATTTTAAACCAGTCTTTTAAGTCTGTCTTTTTATTTATTTATTTATTTTAGGAGAGGGAGACAGAGAGGAAGGGAGAGAATCAATTTTATTTGTTTTTTCGTTGTGTATGTGGTGCTGGGGTTCCACACCGGGTCCTCGCACATGCCAGGCAAGCGCTCCAACCGCTGAGCCACCGCCCCAGCGCCAAGTCTGTCCTTTTAAAGAATGAAGTTGTACTGAATTTAGAGCTGAAGGCCATTGCAAATGCTGCTTCTGTTTGCAGGAGAAAGAGACACAACTGCTGGTTTTTCCTTGGTTTGTTCTAGCAAAAAGCAGTTCTTGCAGGCTGGGGCTGCTGCTTTAAGAACTTGAAGGGACCTAATTGACCTTTGATAGACCATGACAGGGCCTCATGTAACACCCTCCATGAATGGATTTTTCAACATTTTATTGGCTGTTTACCAAGCTACTCCTTTGTTGCCTTCTAAAGAAGACAGGAAGATAATATGTGTGGGATTGTAATAGGAAAAACCTCAAATCTGTTTTAATTTATATGAAATAAATTAGTTTGGGTACTCTGTTTGGATCCCAGCTAACAACTTTTTAGGGATAGTGGCCTGTGCCTTATACTTGAGTAGTAAGCTGGATCCTTTGCCACAAGTCAGTGAGGAAATGGTCAGATGGCCAGGACTCTTGAGCCTTTGCTGGAGAGGTGGGTATGGTGATCTGCTTTTTGCTGGAAGGAAAAGGGTACTCAGAAAGATGCAGTGGTCTGCCCACAGGGAGTAGAAACCGCTGCAGCTCAGCCTCACAGGAGATCCAGTCTCTAGCCTTGTTCCTCCCACCTGCCCTCACTTGGCATTTGCCAAATGGAACCACCAGGTATGTGATGGCTAAAGGACTCCATTATACCTTAGATCCTCCTCTCTGCGTCCCTCCAATTCCTCGCCCTTGTGACTGCACAGTCTCCCTGCAGCAATGGCTCTGCGGGCGCAGGGTCTTCCTGAGTAATCCTCAGTCTCAGGCTGATCCTGCAGAACTTACAGTTGGAAATGCAGAACCCCAGCCTCGCACAAGCTTCCTTTTCAACCTCTGGATCCTGGTGTGCAGAGAACTGAAGAGAGGTTCCCAGAATCCAAACACTCCAAGCTAGAGGATTCTCCTAGCTCTGGGGAGATGGTTGTTCGCTTAAGAGGAGCAAAATCCTGTGACTCAGAAAGAAATCTTTAATCCGCTTCCATATTTTTGCTTTTCTCTGAAAATTTCAGAGAAAGGAGGAGAAGACTGTAATAATCATGATTTTAATAAAGATGCATGGGGCATGGATCAAGACTGAAGAAAACCCCAGGCAGAAGAACCCTGGGGAACTGGTCTGAGTGAACCCAGAAGCCAATCTGTGGAAGTTTTCTTCTTTCTGGCAGGTGGCCTGTGGTTTTATCTATTACTGCTCTGTAATCAGAATTGGGCCGGGATAGTCAAGCTTCTTATCTGAATGAAGGGAATTTAGTTCTCTGGTCTTCTGCATTTTTCAGGAGCCCAATAATTGATGTTTTAAAATATCTTTTCCCCTCTAAAGACAGAGATAGTCCAAGCAGGGAAGCTGTTCCATATCTATAGTCATCAGAAAGCTTCTTCAGGTAGTATTTGAGTTTGTCTTTCATTCTATTGAACAATCACAGATTATTATACATTAAGAAATCAAGAAGTTACCACCCAAATTTGGCGGGAAATTTTAAGGATGATTAAACCTGGGCTTTGGATCTCCCCAGCTGCCGAGCCAGTTTTGCTTCTTGAAATTAAGTCCTTAAATTATTTTTAAACTTATTTCTCTCTGTCTTTCCCCCAGTTTAAATCTCCATTTCTATTTCCAGAAATCTAGTCAAACTTTATCACCTCCGTTTGGAACTGATCGATAGCAACTGGTGAGCAGGTTAATTATAATCACAGAATAAACGCTGAAGTCTCAAAGTTCACCACTTTTGCAATGTTTTCAAACCCCTCCAGGACCATGCCAAGAGGTGCTCATTGACCTGTTCTGAGCAGGTGTGGGAGTTTCAACCCGGGGCAGGCAATCGGATCCGATTCAGGACAACTCAATTTGGTTTCTTATCTGCAGCTTTTCCTATCTTACGACGTCTGTCATTTCAGATAATAAAGTTCATCAATTGAGCTGGGAAATGGCAAGTTACATTTTCTTCTGATAAAAGTTTTCTACTTGTTGCTTTATCAGGTTGGGTCGAAGTCGTATGTATCTCTGTCAAGGTCTGCAATGACCTTTTCAGATATTTTATCAGGTATTAGGTGGGGGAGACCTTTTTCCCCCTTTCTTTTCTTCAACCTAGGAAAGAATGACCTGACTTCTAAGATCATAAATCAAACTGGGTAAAGAGAGGCAATAATACAAGTTGCCCCTCAAAATTGAGTAGGCGGGGAAAGACAAACAACAAATAAAACCTGTCCCTAGCATATAGGGAGAACTTAACTTGACCCTTAATAAAGAATGTGGTTCCCACGGAGTGCACAGTATGTCGGAAAATACCGCTTATTTAAAAAGGAAATGTTTTCTAGGCAAAAATGGCTTCAGAAAAACAAGTAGTTTTTTTAAATAGTGTAAGTAAAACTTTAATTATCCTATTAAACTCAGTGTATGTTTAATATGACAACGTGAAAAACTCAGATAAACCAGTGTGCAAATAATCAGCAATCACAAGATAACCACTTCTGGGCATTAATCCTTGACTTTCTAGTCCCCATCCCTATGTAACCATGTGTGTATCTATATTTTTAAATAGTCATAAAAGTTACTGTTTAAAGTCCCTAGACTGTTTCTGTTAAGATTAGTGAGCCAGACTGGCTCCTGAAGACTGATCCCTTCGATAAAGTAAAAATTGAAAATTGATTGAAGGACTTGTCAACGATGGCTGATGAAAGAGGAAAGGAATGCGTGGCAAGGTGCTTTTCAGTCTTGCAGTATATAACAGCCAACTTGAAGCTGAAGCGCACGTCGGGTTTCATATGCTCAAGCATATACGCTAAGCACGCCTTCTCCCACGGAGCTGCACCTCAGCATATTAAGTTTTAAATTGGTGCCCCTTGAAGTGAGGTCACTGCCGCAGGGTGTGTTGACTTACAAGGCTGTGTTGGCTGGGAAATGTGAGCCGTAGCTGCCATCGGCAACTTAGAAAGGGGAAGAGGAGCACAGCATCTCCAGGAGATGATAAGTCTGGTGTTGAGGAGCCCTGGGATCTGGCCCATGCCCTCATTTTCCTGCTGTGTGACTGGGTAACTCAACAGGCCTCTTTTTGCTTGCTTATCTGCATTAGTAAGGGGAAGAAATCAGGCCAGATATAGAAATGGAGAGAAAGGCTGCTGTAGAGCTCTTTGGAGATACTTAAAACCCAGCATCTCTCATGAGACCTGCTCAGGTTGATGACACCTTCACCCAGACCACAGCCACTGTATTAACATGACCTTCTCGAGCCTGGCTGGGCAGCAAACATGAATTCACACCATCCATGTCAAATAGGTCTGTGTCGCTCCCTGACTCATTATGCAGCAGTACCTGTGAAATCTTGGACTTGATGGACTAATTTTATTTTTTCTTATGCATAAGAAAATAACCACTAAAATGTAAAGTCAACTTTGGGAAACCGTGGGTTTTGACCTCAGAGTGGTCAGTTTATTTTTCCTTTGGTTTCTTAATAAGCGTATTCAGCGTGGGAAGTTCTAGCAAGCTGTGGCAATTCGTAGAAGGCAGAGCTGGCTATAAACACCAGTACCAGGTACGTCCTTTGCTTCATCAGTCAACAAGCCAAAGAGGATCCGTGTCCACTTCCTGTGAGCCACAGTCTTGGGCTTTGGAGATGAAAAAACAAGCAAGATGGTCTCTGGATCACAGCTTGGTTGGGGAGATGAAGTGAGAGTGCAGACCCAGGGCAGTCTGACAGTCTGCAGGGGGCAGATCTGGTGAGGCTAGGCTTGTGGAGAAGGAGACCGGTCGGGGGAGTCCTGAGAGCTGAGTTGGGGTTTGTGTGGGGAAGCACAGTACTAGCCGAGGACAGGACTGGAAGCTGGCTCTTCTGCAGCCTAGAGTGGAGGACTCAAGGCTGGGAAGCAAGCAGAGGCTTCAGTCATACAAGGCCTGGAGGAGTTAGGAGACTTGGAAGTAGAGAGGGAGCTGAGTAACACATGGGGGCGTGGTTTTGACTATGATTTGGGGAAGCTCAGGGCTCTTGGTTTTGCTCTTGCTCACTTCTGCAGGGCAATTACTGCCTTCTCTTCCACAGGCCCCGTTCCCCTAGTCACAGCAAGAACTGGTGTGAGTGGAGCCCCATGCTACAAGCATACTTGGAAGGAGTTACAAGTATTGCTGTCACAGCAGGGCACACATGGGTTGGTGTATGGTGCAGGCAGCCTGATGTTCAGGCCAAGGTGGAATAGGGGCCAAAACACCAGGCCGATTTCAGTCCTCACACTTGGATGGCACCGTGAATCCAGAGGGGTGTGGTTACCCGGGCTGTGTTTGGTGACCCTGGGGGCGGTAGATGGTGAGAGTGGCCTGGAATAGGAATATCAGTAATCACAATGGGAAAGCTATTTATGAGCATGTGCATCACCAGGCCTGTGGGGCTGACTCACCAGAGCACCTGCCTCCCGAGGGATTTAGAGGTGAAACTGAAGAGTTCCCACTAACCTGGCTTTCTTATTTTGGAAGCTTTCTCTTTAATCCATCACTCTTCAATTTTAAGTTCAGTTCTTGCTATTTATTCATTTATTTGTTTTGTGGTGCTCAGGTTTGAACCCAGGGAGGGCCTTATGCATACTAGGTAAGCATTGTATTACCGAGCTACACACCTGGCCTCAATTCTAACCAATTTTTTTATTATAGAAAATTCAAACATGCAAAAGTAGAGTATAGAAGATCCATCTCCCAGCTTCAACAAATGTTAAATTCACAACCAGCTAATTCACCTACACCTCCATTTGCTGTTCCCCATCAATATTATTTTAAAGCAAGTATCAGACAACATATCCTTGCATCTGTAAAATCCTCTGTGTATCACTCTAAAAGATGTATGGGCTCTTTTTATTTATTTTTTATTTTACAAAGTAGTAGTAGTGAGTTCTTTACTTTTACAAATTTGTTTGATTATAAATACATTATTACAAAACAAATCAAAACAAACATGACTAACAAAATTTAATCTAAGAACATATGTACTTAGATTATAAGTACATATGTTGTATGTACTCCACAAAAGAGTCTAAATCTAAGAACACAAATAGACTGACAGCATAAGGATATAAGAATATTATATACAAATATGACCAACAAGAAAGCTTGAGTAGCAAAATGAAGGTATGCAAAACATAGTTTAGAACAAAGCTATATAATATAAATATAATTTAAATTAAACTGAAATAAGGCAAAATAGAATATAAAGATAAAAGGGATCTTTCCCTATGACACTGCTTTCAAAGGAGATACTCATGAAACTCTTTGTACTTCCTGAATATATAAAGGGAAAAATTGAGAGAATTGAATAAAGAAATAGTACGCTCTTCAATACTAGATGACACCAATCATATGGGCTCTTTTTAAAAATATAGCCCCAGTGCCATATTATCATTTTTTAAAAATTTTTAACAGAGAGAAGGACAGTGAAAGAGAGAGAAAGAGAGAATCAATTTTATTTAGTTTTTCGTTGTTCCAACACTTCATTGCATATGTGGTGCTGGGTTCGAACCTGTATCCTCACGCATGCCAGGCAAGCGCTGTAACGGCTGAGCCACTGCTCCAGCCCCCATATTATCATCTTGAAACAACGTCTCTTTAAAATTGTTAAATACCCAATGTTCAGATTTCCTCTTGTCTAATTTACTTTCTCAATTTGTTCAAATTGGGATCTAAGGGATGCTGTAAGTTGCCTCTGTTAATGCCTCGTGAGTGTCTTTTAATCTCTAGGACCCCCTTCACTTCCCTGTAATTTTCTTTCAATATGTTTGTGAAAGAAGCAAAGCTTTTCCTGGAGGGCCTCTGCAGACTGGATTTTGTTGATTGCACTCTCTCCATTTAGCAGGTTACTCTGTTCCGTTTTCCACACAAATCTGCAACTGGAAAACCAGGCTTAACCCGGTACAGGCCTGCACTGCCACCAAGTGCCGTCCTCTGCATCCGTAGTTCCATGAGGGGTCACAGAGGTGCTCTTCCGATGCTACCGCTCCTTCTTCATTTATTAGCTGAAATTCATACACACCTTCAACGTCTGGAATATTCGCCCTGAGGTGCAGTTTGGCAGAATTGATGCTGCTTTCCCCTTTTCTTTCCTTCTTTAAAGAGGCGGGGGGGAGAGATTCACGTGGACTCCGTTGCTCTGACACTTGGTGGTGTACGTGGTGCTGGGGTTTGAACCTGTGTCCTCACAGGTGCCAGGCTAGTGCCGTAACCGCTGAGCCACTGCTCCAGCCCCTTCTCTTTACTTTTCAATGTTCAAAATAATGAGTTTGTTCGCTAGCATCCTGTGTTAGTCAGCTTTTTGTCACTGTGAGCAAATACCTGACCACAACAAGCTGGAAAAGGGAAGATTTGTTTTGGTTCATGGTTTGAGAGGGCTAGCCCATGTCGGCTGGCTTCTTTTCTATGGGGCTGAGATTAATCTGAGTCTGATGGAAGAAGGGCATAGCAGAGGAAAGCTGCTCAGCTTGTGGCAGGAGAGAAGATAAACCATCCAGGCTTGGTCCAGTGACCTCTTTTTTCCAACCTCCCAGCATTCCATTCTGCCATCAAGGGGCTCATCCACTGACAGGGTCAGAGCCACACCTCGTGAGACTTGAGGGACCTTCCAGATCCAAACCATAGCACATCCTTCAGGGATTGCCCATGACATGGCCACCCCTTTGCCTCCCATCTAGATGTGTGCTCGACCCCAGCTGTGCATGGTGGACGTCATCACCCACACCTTGGGACTGTCCTCCTCTGTCCAACCTGGCTCCCTTGTAGGGGCAGTAAGGTCACAACTGGAGCCAGATAAGGAACACCTTAAAGACCAGGCAGAGCAGTTAGGGGCTTTGTGAGGAGGGCAGGTGCAACTAAAGCTGCCAAGAGGGAATGTGTGCACAGCAGTGTGCATGTGTGTGAGTGTGTGTGTGTATGAGTGAGGGGAAGAGGCTGGCCTGGAGGCTAAAGGCAGAGGTTCAGTGAGGAGGCAGGCTGTGGCCTTATCTAGCCTTGCCAGGAGTGAGTCCTGGTGATGGAAATAGAAGGAAAGGCAAAGAGGAACATCAAGGCAAACTGGGCAAGGACACCTGTGAAGACCTCAGTTAGCATGTTTTTCTTGGCCACAGTATGGGGAGGAAGAGCTGTGACAATACGTGAGACTCCTTCCCGTACCTCTGTACCCCCAGTTTACATCTGATGCCACTGCCCAGGGCTGGCACCTGTGTTGGCTCACCTTCCTTTGGATCCCGGGCAGTCCTTCCCTGTTGTCATGGTAAGAGTCGCTCCTGGCTCTGGGGAGCCCTCCTGCTCAGCTGACATGAGGGTGGGGGTGAGGAAGGGGCATGGATCAAGGAGAATCCTGGATTAGGGGCTGCGTCCGGTGGCCCACATCAGTGTCAGCTCCTCACTTCTGTGGGATTCTACTTTCCCAGCAGAGACTCAGACTCATATTTGCTTAGGAGCTTCATATGTTGGGTTGAAAATGTCTGGAGAAATTTTTGAATAAGGAGTTCAGTAATTTTTAGTAGATTGTGGAAATTGCAAAATAATTTTTTTTGCTTCACAGTTTAATTCATGCCTCCTTCCTGGCCAAAGGGCAGGGAATCTGATTAGTACTTGTGTTACTGTCCAGCAGTCTCCCTGGTCAGTGGCACAGGTTGGGGGTAAATGGCCCTTCTAGGGAGGCCAGTGTGGCTTTTTTTTGACAAGTTTGTACTGGGAGAAGAACAAACTACTACATTTCTGGTGAGTCCCTTGAGGTTAGGCTCAGGTGAGTGGTGGTCTTGTTGAGAGTCATGGAACTTCCCAGCTTGACTCTGGACTTTGCATGTTAGGCTCTCAGCTTCTATCTTGATGCTTAAGAGCGTGGACCTGGGAACCTGGCTCACACAGCTGCTGCTCCACCTGGTGCCCTGATAATTCCATAATGGCTTCTTATCCAGGCCCTGTTTCTTGTCTTCTCTTATGGACTATGGAAGAACTGGAATCAAACAAGGGAAGAATCACACCACCTCTTGGTAGCAGAGAGCAAGACCGTATGAATGGTGAACACTGCGGTGGGGTACTCACCTGAATCCCTGTGGGCGCATCTCTGCAGGCCTGTGTTCTCATTGAGCCTCACGGTGGCTTGCTTTTTATTTGGATTATCATTCTGCTAGACTGCAAATTCTAGGGCAAGAATTAACCGTACTTAATTTTGGGGTCTGTGATACCATTGCCTCGTACATTTCAGATAGATGTTCATTAACTAAGAAGATGAAGTCTAGGATTCATTCCGAAGCAGATTGCCCCTTTGGTCCCGTTTATACCTGCACTAATGACTACCAAGTCACCTCCAAAGGAGGGACCCCATCTGTCCTTGTGAAAGGGGCCTGAGAGGTGAGCCTGTCAGGGTCCATGATCAGTTTCACAGGGAGAGAGACTCCAATGGAGAGGTGAAGGGAGATGGAAGGAGCTGTAAGAACTGTGTGAAAGCAACAACAAGGGGACAAGGCATAAATTACGATGGCACCTTCTCCAATGTCACAGCAAGGGGACAGGGCACCTGGAGGTGGAAGCAGCTCTTTGGGGAAGGCAGGTCTGGAGCGTGTGGCTGTGTGCTGATCATTGCCTCTGTCTGAGGCCCTGAGAAGGGGAGAGAGCCCCCAGGGTGGGCGGGGGAGTGCCCTGAGGGCAGGAGCGACATTCTGCAAAGCTGGCTTCCTGTAAAGGTCCAGTGTCAGAGGTGCAGGCAACAGCAGCACCGCAGCTAACAGAGGAGCCAACAAAGGAAGAAATGGTCATATGCACTACGTGTTTAACCTTGTCAAGACCACCTGGACCCATTCCTTTATCCCAAGGTGCCCTGCTGAGCCACGATGGTGCCTTCTTAGCCTTCCAGAGGGCTCCCCATAACCAGGTGCAGTGGTGCATGCCTATAATCCCAGCAAATCTGGAGGCTGAGCTAGGAGGATCACAAGTTTGAGGTCAGCCTCAGCAACTTAGCAAGACCCTGAGCAACTTAGTGAAATCTTGTCTCAAAATGAATAAAATAGCTAGGGATGTAGTTCAGTGGTAAAGTGCCCCTGAGTTCAATCCCCAATAACAAAACAATAAAAGAGCAACAGAAAAGAGGAATCCCACAAAGACTCCCCACAAAGCCTCATGTCCCGCCCTGCTCTGCCGGTGCTCAGGGCCTGGAGCCAGATCTGTCTTTCCCTGCCAGTGTACGGAGACCTGGCATTTTCACCCGTCACGCTTATCCTTTGACACCGTGGAGTGCCTGTGTCCACTGCCTCACTTCCTCCTCAGCCCCTCGAGAGACCAGGAGAGTTGTGTATACTGGTCACTGCCTCTCAGCCTCATCATAACAAACGCGCTTCAGCGCTCAAAGATTCCCTGTAGACACAAACTCTCCGTCAGACTGTGTTTAAAGGGCGTAAGTGCCTGTTGATCTTGGAGGCTAGTCCCCCTGCCTGAAGTGCTTCACAGAAGTGACAAGACACTTTGCTTCAGGGAATGTTGATATTAAGTTTCCTGCCCTGTGTAAACACAACTCCAGGAATGGCATTAATAATGGGGACCCTGTCCCTGGACAGAGCAGTGGGGCAGTGGGGGAGCAGGAAGAAGAGGAAAGGGAGCCCTGGCCAAATGGACCATGTAACCAGCTGTGCACGAGCAGGGGGAGCCTCTTAGCCAGATTCCTTCCTCAGTTTCAGAACTGAGTTTCCCTCAGCCACAAAACTGTACTGCCTCTCCTTTCTCAGCTGCCAAATACTAAAAAGGTGGAGCCGGTTTGGGGAGACACACCTGATTTAAAATTCTGGCTTTAATCTTTATAATGTCCCTATAATGTCTATAATTAAATAGAGGGCTGGGCGTGTAACTCAGTGGTAGAACACTTGCCTTGTAAGCATGAGGCCCTGGGTTCCACCCCCAGTACTGAAAAAACAGTTAAATAGAAACTCCTTTGTGAGGTTATTGTGATAGTATTTATAGAGATAATACTTGACATGTAGTATCTATAAATGTTCGCCATCAGTCACCCATTTAAAATGTTACTATTGTCATTAGAGGAGATGTAATTTAAAATTTGGTCTTTTTGGTTTCACTCAAAGAGTTAGGGTGCAGAGGAGGTTGCCAAGTTGAATGAGGAAGGGTATTGTGTGTGTTAGAATTTGCCGCTGGACATCGTGGTGCACACCTGTAATCCCAGCCACTGGAGCAGGTGGTGAGGGAGGAGAGTTGCAAGTTCAAGGCCAGCCTCAGCAACATAGTGAGGCTCTGTCTCAAAAACAAAACAAAACAAAACAAAAAAAGGTTGGGGAGGACTAGAGTGGTGGCTCATTGGTTGGAACACTTGCCTGGCATGCATGAGGACCCGAGTTTGAACTCCAGCACCACATACACGACTAAGTGTGGAAGAAACAAAGGCCAGATGAAAAACTAAATAAAATTGATTCTCTGTTTCTCTCTCTCTCCTCTGTCCCTCTCTTTCTTAAAAAAAAAATGTGGAGGAGCCAGGTATGGTGGCACATGCCCATAATCCCAGTGACTTGGGAGGCTGAGGCAGGAGGATTGCAAAATTTATCAAGGCCCTAAGCAACTTAGAGAGACCCTGTCTCAAAACTAAAAAAGGGAGGCTGGAGATATAGCTCAGTGGTGAATGGTGAAGAGTCCCTGGGTTAGATCTCCAGTACCAAAGGGGAATTTTTTTTCTTTCTTCTTCAATACAGGAGCAGGGTGGTTCACTTACTGTTTATAATTCCATCTTCAAAGAGGGACACATGGATGTAAGCAGAAGCTAATTGGGTTTATAGATGCCTGAAGAGTGACTTTTGTTAAACTTTAGAACATTGTAAATATCCTTCCAAGGGAGTTGGGACCAGTTGTCTGCCTCCAGTGAGAAAAACTGCAGAAGCTACTTGAGCAGAACCAGAAGGAAGCAGGATGGTGTGTTCAGCTGTGGGCATGTGAGTTCTAAGCAAGCCTTCTCAGGGCTGGAATCTGGGACTCTCTGATAAGGAGTGAGACCTCCTTCCACTTGAATTATTTCAGGGGAATCTTTCTTCGGCTCCAAATCAAACAGCACTGATGATTTATATCATCGTGGTGCTAAATTTGTTTGCTAAAAACTTTGGGGCACATGTGCTGCCCTGTGAACTTCTGCCCAGAGATGCATCTGACCCCAATGGTGGCTGCTGGGTTCTGAGCAGATTAGGAAGATATGAAGATGAGGAAGAGTTACTTACTAGTTGTATGGTTTGGGTTTTTAAGCAATGACCCAATGCATCCTTCCTACCATTGACATTTTCTGAGTCAGGATCCAGGTTTCTTGTGCCTGTCTCTGCTGCAGGAGTGGCAGGGACTTGCTGACATCTTGGAGGAGCCACATGGGCCAGTGTAGGCCTTCAGTCCTTGGTCAAAATGAATGAATTGGAACCTGCTGCCTCCTGTGAGTCTTTCCAGCCCCGCATCTTAGAGAGCCAGGAGGGTGAAGGCTGAGTGGATGTTCTGATGGCACTATCAAGAATAGGGAGAGAATACAAAGAGGAAGTAGGGAAGGACAGTTATCTGCGCTGTTACTATGAGGGATAGATGTGATGGCCATATGTAAGAGCCCAAAGACAGCAGGCAGGCAGAGGGACAGGCAACAGAAATGGGAATGAAGCTGGTCGGCCCCAGACCTCAGCTGGCTTACTAGACTGAGCAGTTTTGGGGACAGTGGCACACTGGATGGCATCAAGCCCGAGTGAGCACAGAGTACCTACAGTGCTCCCGGCTATCCTCTGGCATTGCTTTATTGTTCTCAGTGACTGTCACTGGGGCAGGAGTGACAATATCCAGTGGCAGGTGGAGAAACTGAGGTTAAAGAACCTGCCTGTGTCCACAAAAGGGCGGAAGTGGTGGGACCCAAGCCAGCCTGACTTCCTGGGCCAAAGCCCTTCTTACTCCCTGTGTCAGCTGCCCCCAGGGGTTTCCCTGGCTGGATCAGCAAACCAGAGCCACAGTGGTCAAGATTTGACTGTATTTATTTGCTACATTTATTCCTAATTTCCTAATTGGAAAGATATTTATTGGTTGAAATGAGAAACAGTAACCAAATGGGAACAACCCAAGTATCTGTCAGTGGGTGAGTGGACAAACAGTTTCACACAGTGGATTATTCAGCCTTTAAAAAGAAGGAAATTCTTGATGTATACTGCGGTATGGACGAACCTGGAGGACATTCTGTTTAGTGAAATAAGTGATTGCAACAGGATAAATAGTACCCCTCCTATGAAGTATGGCAAGCAGGCAAATTCATAGAGTCAGAAAGAATGGGAGCTGCCAGATGTTGTGTTGGGAGTGAGGAGGAGGAGGCAGAGCTTTCAGTCTGGCAAGGTGAAAAGCACTGAGAACATACAGGCGCCTCTGAACTGCACACTTGAGGATGGTTCCAATGGTGTCTGTTATCTTAGGTAGATATTGCCATAATTTAAAGTTTTTAACACAAAGAGAAAGAATGCAAAAGCTTAGTGAGTAGAGCAGGGGCTGGAGCGATGGCTCAGCGGTCTCAGCGATTGCCTGGCATGCACAAGGATCTGGGTTTGAATCCCAGCACCACTACACAACAACGTGTCTTAGCAATGAAAGTCATATGAAAAACTGATAAAATTTATTCTCTCTTTCTTTCTCTCTCTCCCTCTCTCTCTCTCTCACTGTCCATCTCTCTTTAAAAAACAAAAAGTGAGTGGAGCAGAATGTGAGACTCCGTTCCCCTCCCTCTCCAAAGGTGTAAGAGTAGCAAGCGTTGGTAGAACTCTTCCTCCCGAATTTGTTCTAAGATTTCTTTTCTGGCTGTTCAGTTTTTCTGTTTCCTCCTGTCTTCCAACCCTGCTATCACAGCACAGCAGACCACTAATTAAAGAGTTGTCCTTGGTGCAGAGGTGGAAGATGGTAATTTGTGACTTCATGAAACTCGCCCAATTTTGATCTGCAAGTTTATTATGTTTTGTAATTCATATTAAAATTTTGCCAGTCACCCTCCTGAAGTGCTGGAGATGGAACCAGGGCCTTACGCACACAGGTGAGCTATGTTGCCAGCCTCTCACTTTAAATTTTTAAATCATTTTTTATAAACAAGTGAATATTTTTTAAAATTTCATTTGGAATGCAAATCAAATGAAATAAAATTCTTAACCTATGGGGGGAAAAAGATTGCTTTCCTGCAATTAGTCCACACTTTTTCTGTGCTACCTGTCCAGGAAGGGAACTTCATTTGTAAAAGGACAGGCTGAGCCAGGACACCTTTTCTCATTCCACTGCTCTGGTACTGATGGTCAACCAGGGTACCTCCCAGAAGGGAGGAGCAGCTGAGAGCCAGGTTATGTGGCACCTGTGGTGGAAAAGCTCCACTCCATCTGCTTTGCCTTTCATTTGTACATGTTTGCTGTGCTAAAGCAAACAGGGCTGAACCAAAAGGAGGAAGTAAGTGAATTTTTAAAAAAGATCATAAAATACACTCTGGTATCTATAAGCTTGAAGTTTGGTTTAGTCCCAGTTTTAGTCAGCTTTTTTGTTACTGTGACCAGAACACCTGAAACGAACAACATAGAGGAGGAGCAGTTCCTTTGGGGCTCACAGTTTCAGAGGTCTTGGTTCATAGGTGGCCTACTCCATAACTTTTGGCCCAAGGGGTGCAGAACATGGTGGTGGAAAGGCTTGGTAGAAGAAAGCAGCTTAGAACAGGGAGCAGAGAGCCCTCTGCTCACCAGGGGCAAAGTATATATTCCAAAGCAGGCCCCCAGTGCTTTACCTCCCCGTTGACACCCTATCTGTCTACCGCTGCCGCCCAGTTAATCCATATCAGAGGACTAACCCACTGGGCAGGTTACAGCTCTCATAATCTACTCATTTCACCCAAATGTCCTCGCATTGTCTCAAACTTGAGCTTTTGTGGAGACATCTCATCTGAATCATAACACTTCATCCCTGGCCCCCAAAAGCTCATGCCCGTCTCACAACACAAAGTACCTTTAGTCCATTTTCAAGAGTCACTGTAGGCTTAACGGTTCCAGCACTAGCCAAAATTCCAAGTCCAAAATCTCCTCTGAGACTCAAGGCAAACTTAGCTGCGAACCTCTATAAAAATCAAACGCAAGTTACATATATCCAATATATAATGACACGGTTAACATTTCCACTCCAAGGGAAAAATAAGGGCATAGAAAGAAGGAATGGGACCAAAGCAGGACTGAAATACAGCTGGGCAAACAGTTCTGTAGCGGCAGCATCTGGGGCACGTGGCACTGTGATGTTCTCTTCAAAGGGCTGTGTAGCTCCACCCCTGTGGACTTGCTGGTTTCCACATGGCCTCTCTCTTGGCTTCTTCCTGCAGACGTTTTCGGTTGCAGGCATCTCTTAATCTTGGGGTTCTCTGCTGCAGCTGCACCTTCTTTCTCATATCTCCACACGTCACTCTTTCAGGGGCTGCCTGCAGGAACTCTGACCCTGCTGCCCTTAGCCTGGCCTCCCAGGCCTTCCTTTGAAACCTTGATGGAAGTCCCCATGACCTCCTAACTCCAGAATCCTGCAGGCTTGTAGAACCAGTATCATGTGGGTGATGCCAAGGTCTGCCACCATTTCCAGCAGTAACCAAGCCTCCAGGGATCATGGCTGCACAGCCTCTGAGTGCCTGGGTGGCTGGCTGAGCATGGTGAAAAAATTTCCTAGGATCCCCAGTATGAACAGGTTACCGCCATGGTCACTTCTCAAAGGAATTTTTGTTTTTCACCCTTAAGACTGAGATGGGTGTAGTCTTGCCAATTCCTGAGATGCCCTGAGCCATCTTTCCTGTTGTTTCTTGGCGAAGTCTTCAGCATTTTTTAAGTGGCTGCAATCTGTTTAACAACCCACTTTTTCGAGCCCCAGGGTTACTTGTACTTTTCTGGCCAAATTCCAAGTTTTTCAGATCTTTCTGCTCTGCTTTCTGCTCCTGATTATCACAGTAAACTCAGCTAAAAGTCACTGGCTATCTCCATGCTACTGTCTGAATCCTGTGCTGTCTTAAAATTTCCTCTGCCTTGGGCTGGAGTGGTGGCTCGGCGGTTACGGCGCTTGTGCAGCATGCACAAGTACAAGGGTTCAAACCCCAGCACCCACGTACACAACTAAGTGTCAGAGCAATAAAAGCTATGAGAAAATCTCAATAAAAACTGATTCTCTCTCTCTCTCTCTCTCGCTCTCGCTCACTGTCTTTCTCTCTTAAAAAAAAAAAATTCCTCTGCCAGCTTAATTGGTCCATCACCTTTAAATTCAGCCTCACAGAAAGTCTTAGAATATGGGCAAAATATATACAACTTCTTTGCCAGAACATAACATGAATGGCTTCTAACCCATTTCCAGTAGAGTTATCTTTTCCCTTTGTTTTTTCTTTTATTAGTGCATTACAGTTGTATATAATGATGGGATTAGTTGTCACATATTCCTAGATGCACACAATTCAGCATTACAATTTGTTCAATAACCCCCCGCCCCATACCCCTCTACCTCCCTCCTCCCATCCCTCAATCCCTTGCCTTTCTTCTGGGTCCTATATTTTTCCTAAAAAATCCAATTACAATGAATTAAGTCTTATACTTATGAAGAATATTATGTGTGTGTGTGTGTGTGTGTGTGTGTGTGTATATATATATATATATATAGCTATAGTATATACAGTAACATACTTATAAATGCTTGGAATGTACCTTGCTTTATCTCAGTTCCGACATTTCCCCTTCTTTCTTCCTATCATCTTGTTATTCTTCAAAATATTTGACAATAGGATTAAACATTTACGTTTTTGTACAGGTATGCAGCATAGCTTGTTCAAATATCTTATGAACTATCTCGCAAGTGTATCTCATAAATATTGACATATTGCGTTTTTGTTCTATGGATCTAATACATGAGTTTGTCTACCTTACTCCCAAGCCTGGGTTTAGCTCCAGCCTCCAAAAATGAGGGAAAACATTCGGCCCTTGACTCTCTGGGTTTGGCTAACTTCACTCAGCATGATTTCTTCCATTGCCATTCATTTACCTTCAATGGATGCAATATCACTGTTGCTAATAGCTGAGTAGAACTCCATTGTATACATATACCAGAGCTTTAGGATCCATTCATCCAGTAAGAGGCATCTGGGTTGGTTCCATAATTTAGCTATTGCAATGTTTTTGTTTTTAGAAGAGAGAGAGAGAGAGAGAATCCATTTTTTACCCAGTTTTTCATGTGGTCTCCATCGCTCCCACACTTCACTGTGTATGTGGTGCTGGAGTTTGAACTCACGTACTTGCGCATTCTGGCAAGCACTGCAATCGCTGAGCTACTGCTCCAGCTCCTCTCCTTTTCCTTTGAAACCTCATGAGCTCAGTCTTTACTGTACATGGTCCTATAGGCATCTTTGTCTATTAAGCTCTCACCAGAGTCACCCTTTAAGCTCTATTTACAACGTTCTAAAGCTTTTCCAGCTTGCATCTCTAAACGTTTCATAATTCCTTCCTCCAGCAACTAGTTTCAAGGACTTCTGAGCCACACGATCAGGTTAGTCACAGCAATGACCCCACTTCTGGGTACCAATTTCTGTTTTAGTCAGCTTTGTATCACCATGACCAAAAGATCCAACAAGAGCCATGTAGAGGAGGAGAAGTTTATTTGGGGCTCATGGTTTTAGTGAACTCCATTGTTCTGGGCCCAAAGTGAGGCAGAACCTCAAAGCAGAAGGGTTTGGCAGAGGAAAGCAGTCTAAATCATGGCAAACAGGAAGCAGAGAACCCTCCACTCATTAGGGAGGAAATACATACTCCAAAGGCATGCCCCATTGACTTTACCTCCTCCAGCTACACCCTACCTGCCTACAGTTACTACCCAGTTATTCCACATCAAATGGATTAATCTACTGATTATGATATAACTCTCATAATCTAATTCATTTCATCTTGGAACATTCTTGCATTGTCTCAAACGTGAGCCTTGGGGGGACATCTCATATCTAAACCATAACAGAACCAGAACAATTTGGGAGAAAAGTGTGAGATACCACATAAAGATCTAAATAAAGATAAAATAGGTACATCAAGACAAAAGTGATTGAGTGTTATATGAACCCATGGAAATACTTGGCAGGCCTGGGACTAAGGCTGCAGAGGAAGAGCAGATGACAATTTGAGAAATGGGTGGGGACTTCCCAGGAAAGACAGCAAAGGAAAGGTATGCCTTCTCCTCTTCCTCCAAGACCACAAAATAAGGAAAAAAATTTCATTTCCAGTGAAACTAGGAGATGTGTCATGCCCTCAACTTGGAAGTTTTACCAAATATAATAGAAATTCAGGCTCCTTTGAGGAAAGATTTTGAGAGCTAGTCCATACATCCTAGGTCTCCAGCTGGAAGTAAACGTCCCTGTCAATAAAATAAATGAGATTGGAAATGAAGTGGCAATGTTTTCATTACTGCAGATGAAAGAATAGTTGTCTCAGTAAGTAAGTAGGTAAGATCTCTAGAGAGAAAGCTATAAACCTTTACTGAAAGGCATAAAAGAAGTTAAAATAAATGGGGAAAGCTGTTATATTCTTGGATGGGAAAACTTCACGTATTCTTTATTCCAGATTTCCCCTGACAAATCTATAAATTTAATGCAGTCCCAGGAAACATCCCAACAGGATTTGTTAAATGCAACTTGTCAAGATGATTGTAGTATTTATGTGGACAAGTTATTGTACAAGAATAGCCAAGATAATGTTTAAAAAGAAAACTTAAGAAAAGGGAACTTGCCTTATCAGAAATCAAAACAAACTAAAGAGGTACTGGCACACACTAATGCAGTGATGTTCATTACAGTCCTGTTGTATGTAGCAGTGAAAAATTACTTGCTGGAATGCAGCCAAGGCATTAGGAATGGGGAAGCCATGGTAAAAAGACTGGCATTAGCATTGGGTTCTTTCAGCTATCAAGAACAGCTAAACAACTATGGGAATTATGGAGTAGAATGTAAATGTTATGTATTTTTACAATGTAAAACTAATAAATCCTCTTAAAAGAGTGCAGTAGATCTGTGCTGATATGGAAGAAAGTCCAAGCAGATATTGCTTTCTTGGAGAAACTGTGTGTATAAGAGTATGGGTCATGTGATCCCCTTTGAGGTCAGTACAGATTGCTGTTCTTCCCTTCCTGGGGGAGGATTATATCCCCCACCCTGAGGACATTGGCTTGGTTATTGACCCATGACATGGACCTGAAGTGACCGTGCAACCTCCAAGCAGAAGCTTAGAGAGCTCTTGTCTGACTTTGCTGTCACTTTCTGCCCCCACCACAAGGCCTGCATAGTCCACATAAGGTTTCTTCGTCAACCTGAATCCCAGAATGAAGCACATGTAGAACTACAGCCAACTTATAGTTGATGAGATGTGAACAGTGAAATAAATAGATCCTCAATATTGTAAGCCACTGAGATTTGGGAGTTGTTTGTTACAACATAAGCTAGCAAGTGCTGACTGATGCATTATTAAACAGCACCAAAACCAAGCACAAGTATTTTATGTATACACTTTTGTTCATGGCTCTAGCAAGTCTAATATGTCCAGGAGGGTCTTTTCTCATGTGTGTAAACCAGCACATACAAGGATGCTTGTTGAAGCATTGCTATTACAGCAAACACCGAAAATGGCCAGAATACACATCGACAAGTGTGTTAGTTGATCGCTATAGAGGAACATCATAGATTGGGTGGTTTAGCAAGACATATTTATTTCTAACAGTTCTGGAATCTGGGAAATCCAAGATGAAGGCACTGGTACTTCTGGTGTCAGGTGAGGGTTCCATTCCTGGTTTGTAGATTGTAATTTTCACTTGAGATGAGAAAGTTGGTCTCTTCTTGTACGAGCACTAATTCCATTCATGAGTGCTCCACCTTCATGACCTAATGACCTTCCAAAGACTCTACTAGACTCTAAATGCCATTATATTGGGGGCTGGGACTTCACCATGCATTGTGGGAGAATAAGCATTCAGTCCATTACAATAAGTAAATGAATAAATAAAATTTTACAGGTTAATATATAAAAAAATAAATCAATGCAAATGAAGTAGGTCCACATGTGTCAACATAATTAAAACTCAGAAACATAATAGGTAATAAAGAGGAGATTGGAATGATGAATTACATGGAGGAATCAACTGTATCTGCAATTTTATTTGTTTAAAAATATCTGAAACAGGGCTGGAACAGTGGCCTAGCAGTTTTGGCGCTTGCCCCGCATGCACAAGTACATGGGTTCAAACCCCAGCACCCACGTACACAACTAAGTGTCAGAGCACCAAAGGCCATGTGGAAGACTCAATGGAAATTGATTCTCTCAGTTTCTCTGTCTCTCTCTCTCACTGTCCTTCTCTCTTTGGAAAAAAAATATCTGAAACAGGTGGGCACAGTAGTCCATGTCTGTAATTCCACCCTCTGGGGGACTGAGGCAGGAGGATCACAAGTTTGAGGACTGCCTCAGCAATGCACTGAGACTCTGTCTCAAAAACACAAAATAAAATAAAACTAGAGATGTAACTCAGTAGTAGAGCATCCCTGGGTTGAAATCCCAGCGCCACCACCACCACACACACACAGACACAGACACACACACACACCTAGAACAGGGCTCAGTGGTAGAGCACATGTGAGGCCCTGGGTTCCATCCCAAGCACCAAAACAAAAAAATAAAACTGGAGCGAACGTGGTAAGATGTTAAAATTTGACAAAGCTCAGCAGTAGGTTCAACAGTGCTTGTTACATTCTTTTTCTCAAGTGACCAAAATAGTTGATATGTTTTTTTAAAAAAAATAAATTTGTGAATTTAATGCATAGTGTGAAGGCATTCAAGTCAAGTTAAAAAAACCCACAAAATAATACATTATTCAGAGGTGTATTTATATGTGTGTGTTAAAGTTTAAGAATGAATTGGAAGATCATATACTAAATTCAAAATAGTTGTTGGATAAGAGACGGCAAAGGTGGAGCAAAGGGATTGTTACATTGTTCTTTGAACTTTTCTTTAGTTTTTAAATTCCTAAAAATAAAAATTATAATGAATGAAATAGATGTCTGGAAAAATAGAAAAATTGTTAGCCACCATTGCCTCTAGGGATGGGATGATGGTGATGGTAGGTAGACCTTTTGTTTTCACATGAAATTTTTTTTAATCAATTTTATTTAGTTTCTCATGTGACCTTCATTGCTCTTTGTTGTGTACTTGGTGCTGGGGTTTGAACTGGTGTCCTCGTGCATGTCAGGCAAGTGCCATAACCGCTGAGTGACCGCTCCAGCCCCATGAAATTCTTCCATAGTGTTTTGAATTTTTATAGCAATTATGAATTGTATAATTTAACTGCAAGTCAGAGGAAGAAAACCCAAAAGCATATAAGTAAAAAGAGTTATAATGCAGCACCAAGTCAGATTGCAAAAGCAAGAAGCTAGAAACATCTTTTCCAAATTCTTCAAGTTGGGGAGGGTAGACTACAGGAAATAAAGTAACACTGGGTGAGCATTTCTCCCTCTGATTGCTGATGGCATTGACACCCGTGGCCCCTGCCTTTCAGTGTGGAGTATGGTTTCTGATAACAAAGAAATGGATAGACCTCATTCACCTCAATGGTGTGGAGCCCTGAATGACATGCTGCAGCTCATGGTGCCCTCTAGGGGTGGGAGCACCTTCCTCAAGTGCATGTGCCTATGAATCTGTGGAACAAGGCGTTGGGAAGTGACTGGGTCTTCCTTTAACACATCAGCCGTAGTCCTCTGCCTTTTTGTGTTAGACTTCCTCAAGATTTTCTTTTAAGAAAGCATTCTTCAGCTTAAAAAAAGCAAGTGATAGAAAAGTCACTGGTGTAAGAGCAAGGTATAGATTTAGCATTTGATGTGATATTAATCTGGACAATTTTCAAACTGAGAAGGTCCTTAGTCGTGTGTGTAACACTCTCATTTGCAAAGATCGCTAGCCTGGAAAGGCAAGCCGTTCAAGTGCTCAGGGTGCTTTGCTGGGAGGGCTGTCGTCTCCTGGCCCTGTAGAATGTGGTATGCATCCTTATTTTCTGTTTTGTTCTCTGTTAACCGAACTCAGAGCTGAACAGAGCCCTTCCAGCTTGCCTTAGGTTGCACGTTTCATACAGAAAGCTTGCAGGGTGGCAGAGTGAGTGGATTAGCAAGAGAAGAAGATGTGAAGTGCCGGCAATTGGAGCTTAACCCTGGTTTGATTAAGTAATCCCCAAGAAACCCCGAGAGGGGAAAACAGTCCCCATGGATAAATTTCTACCCCTTGCTCCCCTCCCCTTCTGAAAGGCGTAAATCTCCCCTGAAATGCCCTCCCTAGCATTCAGGGCAATAAAGAGGTCACATTATATCTCCATAAATCTCCCTGCTGGCTGGCTGGCTGCTGCCACTCCCCAGCTGAAGAGGAAGTTGTTTCCCCTTCACAGCCTCCGCGGGCCTGGAAGGAAGAGGCTTTCCCTGCAGACCCATTGTCCCGTTCCCCAGGGAGCTGCCCTGGCAATTTGTTCAGTGTTTCCATCCATCCTGCCAGCCTGCAGCAAGATGGACAGGGTGTAGAGGAAGTGGCCACCCTGGCCTGCCGCAGCCTCCCCTGGTGAAGCTTGCCTCAGGCTTCCTAATAAATTCGAGGAGCCAGCCGCGTGTATGGGCGTAACTGAGCAAAACAGAGCTGCGAGCTGTGCCCCTGTGGTTGTATGGGGCTCCGAGGGGGCAGAATCGATGCCCCAGAGGTGGTGGCAGTAGATTAGCAACTTCAGGAGCACTGTAGGGTGAGAACCCACTTGGAAAACGGGTTCCATTTTTCTGTTTGGGAAAGAAGACAGGATGCTGTTATGGAAAAATCGGAAGATGGAATCTGCCTAGCTTTATTTAAAATATCACTACATGAAACAATGATGGCACTAATCTGCGGCATTTTTATTTGCTTCACTAAATGTGAAAAATGATGATTTATTGCATATGGGAAATAAATTCTTATGTCATGTGTATTGGTCCATGTTTTGCTTCTAATGCCTCACAGCACATATTGGAAAGATTTACATTTCCGGTCATAAAGGTCTTCATTCTTGAAGACCGTGTAGTGTACCCTGATTCCAGTTCCATAGTGAAGAACATTGACATTGCTTTTCCCGTCACAGTGAATGTTCTTGTACAAACCAGTACAAGGAAGTCGTTTTGCACAGCCGTCTATATTTGCAGGGTAAATTGCTGAAAGTAGAATTTCTGGATCAGATGGCACATGCATTTATATTTTTGATAAGGTATTGCCAAATTGGTGTCCACATGGACTACCATGTCACATTCAATGATGTGATGGAGGCAGGCTGGGAGGGGGCATAGAGAGGGACATCGGTACAACCTGGTGACTCAGGGAGCCAGGACCAGTGCTGGACTTTGTCTACATGTAATTGGCAGCAGTTTTTGATGAGCTTTTAAGTCCATTACCACAGGGTACAATATGAAGGGGCTTTTCTTTTCCTTCTGTGGGGTGGAAAGAGAAGTTGGTGCCATACTGGATACCCAAGCCAGACGGGGGTCACTCTAGAGAAGAGGCATCGGAACCCAGTGTGGAGAAGGTACCATTATAGTTTTTTGTTTGTTTTTCTTTTCCATTCCTTTTCTCTTTCGTCTTTGTTTTTTGAGATGAAAGGATACCATGAAATGGAAGAAAATAAAGTAGGCATATTTATTTATTTATTTTTATTTTTGAGCAGCCATACAAGATTTTAACAAAATAATATAAAATGTGTATAAAATGTGTATATATTCTGGATATTGCAATTATCCCCAGGAGTGCCCTCCCTCAATTACCCTTCTTTATCCCTCCCTTCCCCTTCCCATTATAACTCTAAAAAAAGTATTAGATTGTAAAGCATTACATCTTATCTGGATTTAACTCATGTTACTAGACCAACTTTCTCATTGTCCAGGGTCTAGTCCCCACCTCCACAGATGAGTGGAGACAATCGACCCTTAGATCTCTGGGTTAAGCTGATTTTACTCATCATGATCTC